>CAMXCT020001774.1:0-40000 GCA_947184155.2 Cladocopium goreaui
TTTCCCTATTTATTTCCCTATATTTATTTCCCTATATTTATTTCCCTATATTTATTTCCCTATATTTATTTCCCTATTTTTTCCCCTATTTTTTTCCCTATTTTTTCCCCTATATTTATTTCCCTATATTTATTTCCCTATATTTATTTCCCTATATTTATTTCCCTATATTTATTTCCCTATATTTATTTCCCTATATTTATTTCCCTATATTTATTTCCCTATATTTATTTCCCTATATTTATCTCCCTATATTTATTTCCCTATTTATTTCCCTATTTATTTCCCTATTTATTTCCCTATTTATTTCCCTATTTATTGCCCTATTTATTTCCCTATTTATTTCCCTATTTATTTCCCTATTTATTTCCCTATTTATTTCCCTATTTATTGCCCTATTTATTTCCCTATTTATTTCCCTATTTATTGCCCTATTTATTTCCCTATTTATTTCCCCGATTCTAGCGTTAACCTCCCGAGTTATTGTCCCTCCCGTACTTTTTTATTTCCCTATTTATTCCCCTATTTATTTCCCTATTTATTTACCCTTTTTTTCCCTATTTATTTCCCTTTTTTTCCCTATATTTATTTCCCTATTTTTTCCCTATTTATTTCCCTATTTTTTCCCTATTTATTTCCCTATTTTTTCCCTATTTATTTCCCTATTTCATTTTCCCTATTTATTTCCCTTTATTTTTTCCGTATTTATTTCCCCTATTTGTTTACCTATTTATTTCCCTTTTCATTTCCCTATTATTTCTTTATTTTTCCCCTATTTATTTCCCTACTTATTTCCCTATTTATTTCCCTATTTATTTCCCTATTTATGTCCCTTATTTATTTCCCTATTTATTTCCCTATTTATTTCCCTATTTATTTCCCTATTTATTTCCCCATTTCCCTATTTATTTCCCTATTTATTTCCCTATTTATTTCCCTATTTATTTCCCTATTTATTTCCCTATTTATTTCCCTATTTATTTCCCTATTTATTTCCTATTTGTTTCCCTATTTGTTTCCCTATTTGTTTCCCTATTTGTTTCCCTATTTTTTTTTCCCTATTTGTTTCCCTAGTTATTTCCCTATTTATTTCCCTATTTATTTCCCTATTTATTTCCCTATTTATTTCCCTATTTATTTCCCTATTTTTTTCCCTATTTATTTCCCTATTGTTTTCCCTATTGTTTTCCCTATTTATTTCCCTATTTATTTCCCTATTGTTTTTCCTATTGTTTTCCCTATTGTTTTCCCTATTTATTTCCCTATTTATTTCACTATTTATTTCCCTATTTATTTTCCCTATTTATTTCCCTATTTATTTCCCTATTTTTTTTCCCTATTTATTTTCCCTATTTATTTTCCCTATTTATTTTCCCTATTTATTTTCCCTATTTATTTCCCTATTTATTTCCCTATTTATTTCCCTATTTATTTCCCTATTTATTTACCTATGTATTTCCCTATTTATTTCCCTATTTATGTCCCCTATTTATTTCCCTATTTATTTCCCTATTTATTTCCCTATTTATTTCCCTATTTATTTCCCTATTTATTTCCCTATTTATTTCCCTATTTATTTCCCATTTATTTCCCTATTTATTTCCCTATTTATTTCCCTATTTATTTCCCTATTTATTTCCCTATTTATTCCCCTATTTATTTCCCTATTTATTTCCCTATTTATTTCCCTATTTTTTATTTTTTTCCCATTTTTTTCCCCATTTATTTCCCCTATTTGTTTCCCTATTTATTTCCATTTTTATTTCCCTATTATTTCTTTATTTTTCCCCTATTTATTTCCCTATTTATTTCCCTACTTATTTCCCTATTTATTTCCCTATTTATTTCCCTATTTATGTCCCTTATTTATTTCCCTATTTATTTCCCTATTTATTTCCCTATTTATTTCCCTATCTATTTCCCTATTTATTTCTTTTTATTTCCCTATTTATTTCCCTATTTATTTCCCTATTTATTTCCCTATTTATTTCCCTATTTATTTCCCTATTTATTTCCCTATTTATTTCCTATTTATTTCCCTATTTATTTCCCTATTTATTTCCCTATTTATTTCCCTATTTATTTCCCTATTTATATTTATTTCCCTATTTATTTCCCTATTTATTTCCCTATTTATTTCCCTATTTATTTCCCTATTTATTTCCCTATTTATTTCCCTATTTATTTCCCTATTTATTTCCCTATTTTTTCCCTATTTATTTCCCTATTTATTTCCCTATTTATTTCCCTATTTATTTCCCTATTTATTTCCCTATTTATTTCCCTATTTTTTTCCCTATTTATTTCCCTATTTATTTCCTATTTATTTCCCTATTTATTTCCCTATTTATTTCCCTATTTATTTCCCTATTTATTTCCCTATTTATTTCCCTATTTATTTCCCTATTTATTTCCCTATTTATTTCCCTATTTATTTCCCTATTTATTTCCCTATTTATTTATTTATTCCCCTATTTATTTCCCTATTTATTTCCCTATTTATTTCCCTATTTATTTCCCTATTTATTTCCCTATTTATTTCCCTATTTATTTCCCTATTTATTTCCCTATTTATTTCCCTATTTATTTTCCCTATTTATTTCCCTATTTATTTTCCCTATATTTTTTCCCTATTTTTTCCCTATATTTATGTCCCTATTTATTTCCTTAATTATTTCCGTTTTTTTCCCTAATTATTTCCCAAATTATGGCACTAATTACGTACTTAATTTTTGCACTAATTATTTCCCTAACTATGTCCCTAACTATTTTTTCCTAATTAGGTCCCTATTTTTCCCTAATTATTTCCTTATTTTTACCAAGGCAGGCAAAGTGCGTAATTTAAAAAACGGTCTATTTGGAGCACATGCTCCAAGATCTTGCAGAGGAAATTGGCGGGGGGTTTAATATATACTATATATATATCACCATTCTGGTAGTGCATACTGTAAATTTCCACATTGTCTAGTAAGCCGTACCAGTTCGTTAGGACACTGCACTTTGCTGTTGAGCTGCCAAAATCCCCCATACGTAGCTCATGCAAAGCTCCAGCTGCAAAAGCTTCGTGACTAAGTGGGTCTAATGACTAAAATTCAAAAACCCCCGAAATCATCTGATTATTTCACTAGTCACTCAGGATTTGGGGATCTCAACAACTGCCCTGATAGCTGCCTGCCCTGAATCCGCAGGAGTGTCTGCGCCCGGTTCAGCCTGGAAAGTTTTGCTTGGGACTCACCCCACTGGCTCAATGTCAATCAAACTTCTGATATCATCTTGGCCAACAGCTTATAGATTGCTGCCCATTGGGTCTCATGATATCCTCACGTTCTTAACAACATTTTACATGAGAATTGACGAATTGACGACAGTACATGCAGCTCAGTTCAATCGGGAGAGTCCCACCTCATCAGCTTCTACGCCTGCCTCTGACCTCGGAGACAGAGTTTTGGAAGTAATTGTATGTTCATTTATGTTCATTTAGTATAACTACAACAAGAGCTATATTACAGTAGCACCCCAAAAGTGGTGTTTGGCAAATATATTCCCTGATATGTTTAGGTCCAACGCTTTCAGCAGATCAAAAACAGCAATGTGGAGTTGCATCAGATCGGGCCCTCACGTCTCTTCCTTCTCCTGTCGCGCCAGAGCCGCTATCCAAGAGGCAAGAAAAGCTGCGAGTGGCTGAGAACTGGCTTTCGAATTTGGGGGTCAAGACATCCAGTTAAGAAAATGAACCCCAGCAGCAATAACCGGCACATTGTCACACTATGTCACGCCTGAGATAGTCCTTGCAAGTCATTCAACAGTGATGGTTTTCCACCCATGTCATTCCGTCACAATGGGGGTGGCTATGGGTGTCTTGCTGCATCATGTCCGAGCACGACATTTCTCCACCTTTTCGGATCGCTGTAACAGACTCCAGGCCTTCACTGCAATGGCTGGCAGTCTGCTGAAGTCAAACCTTGGGAAGCAACGAAGCATGTAGGACGTGCCCTGGCAAAACTGGTATCTGGCTATTTTTGCTTCCAAAGCGATTGGGGATTCGCAACAAATCAAGCCAACATGGTCATGCATGCTCTCTTTCTGTGGGGGAATCCAGTGGTGTTGGGGCACCCATTCCGAAAAACAACATCTGGAGAAAAGTGAGAAGAACAACATGTGGTTCAATCTGTCAAATTATCCTGAACTTTGGTTTCCAACTCCAGTTTACAAGAAAACACATGTTGAATCTTCTATCTCCTCTAGTTTGATTAGGCAACTTATCTGGAAAGAGAGCGTTTTGTTCCAATTTGCATCCTTGCTTGGTGCTCCACGGTGCTCCCCAAACCTGATCCAAGGCACTCCAGGTTCGGACTGGCATAGCGCAGCATGGGCAAGAAACGAGACATCCAATCGGAGGCCTCGAGGGCGTCGGAACAGACCCCGAAGCTATTTCGCATGATGGAAGACCCCCAAATCCAACTTCCAACAGGCAAACATGAAGATGAGGGGGGAGTAGTTTGCTGTTGACATCGCCTATGTTTGCACTTTTCAAATCTCAAAGGTTGGTGTTTGAAAGCATAGTCAATCTGCTTTAAAAAACATCTTATCGAGGCTGAATCTATGATCAGGAACATGCATTCAAATGTGTGGAAAGTCTATATATATGAGTTGCAGCTTGAGATTCACAATGTGCCCTTGTCTAGCGGATGTTCTTTCTGCGGAGTGCAAGGGTAGCAAATTGGGCTCAGAGTAAAAGGGGCAAAAGCAGCTATTTTCGCTAGAGCAGCGCTTGAGTCAAGCTGCGGTGAAAAGCGGCTAAAATGCAAAAAGTGAAAATGCAAACTGCCGCACACCAAGCTTACACCTACCAACACATGGTTTTCACATTGCAAGGAAAGTGTGTTGGTGTGCTGGCAGATTAATTAACCGGCGCAGCCGGTGCGGGGGCGCAGCCTTTCTTCATTTTGGCCTTTCGGCGCTGCCTTTGGCCCTGACGCAGCTTGCGTCGATGGTCCTCCAGTGCCTTCTCCTCCGGCGTTTCACGCAGGGAGATGCGTGGCACTTGACAGAAACTCTGCCACAGGAGGCAGACCATCTTTTTGGTCAGGCAGTCTGCAAACTGCCTATGCGTAGGTACCCAGAAAAGCTCATAGGCACCACTCTCCAAATGATGTCGCGACACCATCAAATCGAGCATTGTTTGCCGCTCTGTCGGCAATTGGCCCGTCGTGGAGAGGTGGTCGTACAAACTCTTGGCGTCCGTCACAACGCCACCGTCCAGGCCCATCGATGTACGCCAGTTGGCATCCAGGGGTCGATTTCCAAAAAGGAGTCGGTCAATGACCAGACGCCCATATAGGTGTCGGTCAACACATCCACTCATAGAGCAGCTTTCCGCTGACATAGAGCTGCGTAGCACCCGACCACTTTTGTTCGTTGAGAACTCGATCACTGAAGCTGGCGCTGGCCCTTTTCGAGCTTGCTCTGTTGTAAGAAAGTGGACGGCTCCAAGCTGTGATTTGCCGTCCTGTTCTTTCCCAACCGAAGCATCGAAGTAGCTGACGTAGAAGAGCTTGTCCTTCTCGTTGAGCTTGGGGTATAAAAGTCGGGCGCGGCCCTTTTCAACTTCATCCAAAAACTGACCGTGAAGTTTAACCGCTTCACGATAGTCAGCATACGTAGCTTTGTTGACCCTTTGTGCGAGGTTGGACACCTGGTACAGGAGATGTGGTAACACCTGTTGTGCCGGCCAGCGCAAACGCATGACCAATTGGCGGTACAATGTCACCTCGCGTGGTCCCAGCTCTCCACTTCCTTGCAAAGGTTCGATTCGAATCTGTTTGATGTACTGGGACATGTCGTCACAGATGCCGCGGGCATCTTGGGTCACATCCACACCCAAAAATTGGAGTGGGGTGTCCGCAGACAATTCCTTCCAGGCTTTTATGGTGAACATACCATTGATTTGTTCCTTGAGTCGTTGGACCCTGCGGTCGCTCAAGTCACCCAATAAAAGCCCGTCATCAACATGGAGACAAAGTATGGCGTAGCTACGCCCATCTTGGCCGCTGGCCACAAAGCAGGATTTGCAGATCTCAAGCTCCTGGAGGTCTGTTTTCTTCATACGATCAAGGGCCTCCAGGTACCACAATCGTGGGCTTTCTGTCAATCCGTACGCGGACTTGAGGATCTGCAAAAGCTCACCTGGTTGAATTGGTGGCCACTTCTCCACAGAGGGTAATCCCTCACGAGGTGCCCTGATGTAGACCTTCCTCTGTAGATTCTTGCCACTCAAAAATGCGGTGGTGACATCAAATGTTGTGCCACCCCAATTCCGTGCGGATGCAACCGCTTTTGCTGCCCGAACTGTAGCCTGCGGGCACGTAGGGCTATCAGTCCTGAACTCGCCGAGTTGTGGGTCCAGGTGTCCTGGGACGATCAACCTGGATTTGGCGACCAACGGCAGCAGCCGGTTTGATTGCTTGTTTGTGCGAAGCATCCGCAGTGGTGCACGGAATATGTTGGCTCGCGGGATCTTCTCTGCCTCCTCCGGTGTCACGCGCTGCACAACACCATTCTTAATCCATTCCGACCACTCCTTCTTGTCAGAGATGTCAAAGGCAGCCTGCTCCTTCTCATCGAAAAAGGTGGGATCCAACTCTTTCCCACATTTCTTGAGTTTGAGGATCAAGGCCTCCGATGTGAGCAGGTCTTTGATCTCCTCAGTCCACAAGGATTCAAACTCCTGGGCTTCATGCGGCTTGAAATCCGCCTTGTAAAGACCATCAGGGAGCTGAATGTAGACCGGCTCGGTCTCACCTTCCTTGTGCGTCTTGTAGAAGATGGTCATTCCTTTCCAGTAAAAACTGGCACGGCGCCTGGGATTGTGGCGCACTTCTTCTTCAGTCTCATTCACGATGAAGGTGTCCTCGGGATTCTTCCCAATGAGGATGCTCAGCCTGGAACGGCTTGTCATCTTCGGGGGTCTCTGAAATCTTTTCCTTGGGCTTCTGTGGATCCTGGCTGCTGTGACTGGAAGTCCTGTCAGCTGTTTCAATAGGTCCACTTCATATCTTGAGACCCATTCATTTTGAAGGGAGCCAAACACAGTGGTCGCGGCCACCTGTGCACAGAAATTGGCCCTCAGCCTCTTAATGGCCTCATCAGCCTGAGCATCGTCGATTCCTTCGTGCCTTCGCTTGAGGGAAAATGGCACGTCATCCAGAGCCAACCTTCTCCTTTCCTCTCCTGGAATCTTCTTGAGAAACTCGGCCTCCCACTCATCATCATGCATGGGTGGCACCGGAACTTCGTGCGGTGCCCTGACTGTGGGAGGCTCGGCCTCAACCGCGGATGGCTCATCCAAACCTTCATCATCCGTATCGATATGTGGCGGCTCGCCATCATTGTCATTGATTGGTGTTCCAGGTGTGTAGGCCTCTGACATGACCTCCTCCTCTTCTCCAGCCAGTGGATCGGGTGGAGGTGGTAGAGGCGACACCTCAGGCGCTGCCTGTCCATCTTCGAGAGCCTTGGGCCTCTTTGGTCGAGATACCCTCTTCGGCTCGGGTTGGTCTTCGATCTGTTTCTCCGCCTTTCTCTTCCGGAACTGTCTCATGAGGTTCGAGCGGTCCTGAAGGATCTGGCGGATTGATTTGGTTCCCCGCAGAAGCATGCGGGCTCTTTTCCTTTCTGGTGTGTCGGGTTCAGCTTTTCGCTTGACGACCCTTGGAGGGGTTTCAAGCGAGTTTGGTCCTTGTAGGTCTTCTCCCTGTGAGGGTCGCGCAGCAACTCCCCCAAATCATCTGCGTCCTCCTTCGCAGGCTCACGAAGTGCCAGCTCCTCCTTTGTCGCCAAACGTATGTTGGGCGCTGCCAGAAGGAGGGCGCGGCCTCTCCAGCTTGCAAAGTAGCGCTCTTTGCTTTCTCGCGTGAGAATAGTCGCGGGTCCCCGCCAAAGTCCACCACGTTTGTACCGCTTGTCGGCCTTCCTTGGTGTCCAGAAGTAGATCTGGGTTCCAGGACTGAATGGTCCCTCTCCTTCATGGGCAGGCTTACGCAGGATGGCCCTGCGCAACTTCTCTTGTACATCCATGCGGATCAATGCCAACCTTGCGCAAATGCGCATGCGATGAGCTCTGGCATATTCCGATTCCGCGTCCAGAGCCTCTGCAAAGGTGGGCTTGGCGGTGTCTTCGGTGAGACTTGGGAACTTGATTTCGGCGCCATAAAGGCGTTGATTTGGAGTAAATCCGTCCTTGGTCACCGTCATGTTCTTGGCGGCAACTGCAGATGAGATCACCAACTTCATGGCGCTGAACCCCTCTGAGTTGTGCTCTGTGGTGATCGCTGTAATCATATTGCCAAGGATGGAACCATGGCGTTCTCCCACAGACAGCTGCCATCCTGCATGAGCACCTGTCACCGTGCTGGGCACTGCCATCTCTTCCAAAAGCTGGATGAATGAGAGCTCGAACTCTCCACCCTGATCATGGGTGATATGTTCAGGCACTCCAAACACCTGAACCCAGTGCCTCAGAAATTTTTGGGCCACATAGTCCGACCGTCGTGTTTTGAGTAGCACTGCCATGTGGTACGTTGTACCCAAATCAACTGCGCTCAAGCATGGGTACTTTCGGCCACGGCTATCAAAAACGAACTTGATGTCGATGTGGATCTTGCGATTGAAACCATACGGCCTCAAAGTGGGAGTTGAAGCCATGGGGTGCTTTGGAGGTTGCTGCTGGCTGCAAACTTCGCAGCGCCATCGCCGAGCATGGCGGATAGCCTCCTCAGTTGCCCCAGAGATGCGCAGCATCCTCACGAGGGTATCCCGGCTCGGGTGACCCAACTGTCGGTGTGCAAACTCGACAGCTTTTTGCACCTCTCGCGGCACAGCTCGCCGCTCATCCTCTTCTGGCTCTGCCAGCTCTTCTGCGATCTGTTCCTCCTCTTCTCGGATTGCATCCATACCATCCTGATAGGATTCTTCCGCCACGTGGTCCTCCAAGACGTAGACCTGCTTGCCATCTGGTCGGTGGATATAGTTGATCACCCCAGTCATGATCGCTCGGCACAGCGGGACTGGATAACCACCTGCCCAAGATGACAGGGAGATGGTGCCATCCTTGGTTCGGACAGAACCTTCGATGGGGAAATGCTCATGATTGCCTGGGCATCTCTTCCTCAACTCGGCCACGATCTCCTCCTGTCCAACGAACCTTGTGGCTTTCTTGAGAGGCATCCGATTTTCTGGATGTTTCAGGCCATACTGGCACTGCTCGCAGATCCCTTGCGGGAAATCACCAAAACCATCGATGATTGGGTCTTCTTTCCAAGCCAAGCTTGTGAGCGGGTTTTCTCCCAAGGTGGCGCGGCCACGCTTCTGTCGTTTGAGAGACACCTGTGCAGAGAACTTGAGGAGCTTCCTCGATGTCTCTCTCTTGTGCTGCAATGCTTCGCGCTGCGTCCACGTTTTACTGTTCAGATTTTGGAGCAGCGACCAGGGCCCGCAGGGCCATGCCAACATGACAAAATCGGGGTCCACCTTGTCGATGTAGTCATGGGCTTCCAGTTGAATGCGAGGATCTGTCAGATCCCAGCCAGGGAGTGTGACTGGTTCTAGGTACTCCCATCCCAGACCATAGGCGAACCTTGACAGCATGCAGCTCCAAGTGAAGATCTCCATGATCTTCAGCCCTGTCCTCAGACGTCGAAAGCGTGGAACTTCCTTTTCCTTGCGGCGTCGATCGCACTCGACCTCAACCGCTTCGCTCACCTGCTTGGTGGCTGAAAGCAGCCTCCTCTTCTGACCTTTGGTCAGCTGTTCTGTGTCACCGGCGCTGCCGGCCATCATCACATCATCGGGCAGCTCCTCCTCTGAACTCGTGGACTCCTCTGCACTGCTATCCAAGACCATTGGAAGTCCACCTTCATGAGAGGTTTCACTCTCTCTCTCGCTGATTGATCCAGTGGAGCTATCGTCACGCTCCCCACCTGTGGTGACCCGGAAGCATTCCGTGCCGATGACGTCCAACAGATTGATGGCCTCCGCCTCGGTGTCTTGTTGCCATTTGGCCATCGAATCCAGCTGCTGTGCCGTCCAATGCACAGCCTCATAGTTTGGTGCTTCGTCCCCGGCGCTGCCGGCATCAGAGCTCAGCTCATCAAGTGCCTCCTGCAGGAGGGCAAATGAATGTGGATCTGCCGCGAGGCGCTGCCTCAGCTCCTTGAGCTCGCCAACCTCCCATTGACCAGGATCTGGACGGTTGCACACGTTGAGCAAGTTCAGGATGGGGTGTCGCGAAGGACTCAAAACTGTTGGCTGCCACTTGCCATGGATGGCAACTTGGAGCTTGGCAAAGTCGATCTGGACTTTCCATCTGGCCAGCTCTGCCGGGCCCACCAATCCAGGGCATTCTGCCACCCTGCCATCCTCTGGAGTATTGTCCACAACGGCAATGCGAACCCACGATCTGTGGTCATAGATCTGGATGGCATAGATGAACGCCTCTGTGCTCAAAACTGGGGCCCCTGCACCAAAGCGAAACACCTCTTCATGGTATGCCTTGTAGAAAGGCATCCCTTTCTGGCGCATGAGCTCCTGGAGGTTGTTGTGCCAGTTTCGACCGGCCACTGCTGTTCTGCACCCTGTGTCCAGAATGACATGGCCAGGGGCCAGGATGTTGGAGTGGTACGCTCCATTGTCCTCCTCCAGGATGTCCGGCATAGTCTGGTCCACTGCCATTGCGCCATGCATAGCCGAATAGTACAGCACCTTTCGAAGCTTGCAGTCTCGGCAGCTTGCCCATTGGGCATTCGAGTTTGCTCCCCACAACAGTCGTTCAAAAGGGTGAGGGCAATTTTCCTGTTCAGCTGTCGGCAAGTCCGACGCCTCAGATGGTACCACGCGCCCTTTTCTGTTCTTCGCCGCCTCGTAGAGCTCCTTCCTGAACTGGTCCATGCGCTTCTTCCGAACTCCAACGGGCATCGTGGCTTCCATGTCCGGAGGCTCCTGCACGTCCTCCTTTCTTAGGCCGCGGCCCACTGTTCCAGAAGGTACGGACGCAGCCGAGTACCCATCGCGGCGGCGATCCGGCCTCTTCATCATTGTTGGGGTGCTTGAGGCCGCGTTCTTCCCGAAGAGCTTCACCGCCTCGTCTTCACGTTCCCTCTTCAACTGGCGGTAGAGGATCTTTTTCTCCTCCTTGCTCATGTGCGGCAGGAGCTGGAGCAAATCCGCTGTAGATAGGCCCATATCCTCATCCAACTTCGGATCCGGGGTCTCCTTCTTGGCTCTTGACTTCTTGGGTGCCTCTGATCCAGAAGCCTGGGAGCCAGTGGCTCGAGCTGCCGCCTTGTCCTGCAGGCGCTTCTCTTTGCGCTTCAAGCGCTTCTTCACTTCGGCATCCTCCTCGTCCTCTGCCAGGGATTTCAAAACTGTCAGCAGCTTGACCTTCAGCTTTTCCTTGGTGGTTTTCTTCATCGCTGGTGGGTCATGCAGCTGATACTTCTTGACGTACTCGTCAATCTCGCTGTCGCTTGTGTCCGAATGAGATGAGACCGTCTCCTCTGCCTCAGAGTTGTAGTCCTTGATCACATCCCATGAGCCAACCATCAGTGTCCAGTTGCACTGCCGCGCTGTGACACCTGATGATGGCTGCGAGACAAAGGCCTCCTCGTTGGCAGCTGCCTCACGAGGTTCTTCTGTGCCGGCTGCAGCCGCCTGCTCCTCCTCCTGTCGGCGACGACGTCGACCACGATCACGATCTCTGTCTCGATTCTTGTCTCGTTCCTCTCCAGTTGATCTTCTCGTTCGATCTTCCCCTGCCGAATGCTTTCTTCTCTTCGGCTTGGACTTCTCTGGAGAGTTCTCCGCCTTGGGTTCCAACTCGGGTTCACGCCTCGGAGGTGAGGCTGCTTCCACAGGTCTCCTCCTACCTGGAGGGGGGTGATCTGGCTCCGGCGGCTGTCTCCTTGGTGGTGGAGGTTCCCGTGGTGCTCTCGGGACCACAAAGGTGTCTGCTGGAGACTTGTCGATTGCTCCTCTCCGGGGAGGTGAAGGAGGTTCTGGGGGCGCAGCCTTCCCAGTGCTCTTCAACCCGCTTGGGTGCAGCTTCCTCTGCAGAGGTTCTCGATCATCTCGTTCTCGGACATCTTGTGGGGGCTCGCGGGCCCCTCCAGCGGCACTTGAGGCGCTGCCTCGATTGGACCTGCCGGTGGTGTAGTTGGTGGAGTTCTCCTTGCGATGTGGTGCATCCTTTCCAGACCTGACATTTGGGCAGACACTGTCTCCTCTCCAGTGACCCTTCTGCCCACACGATGCACAGGTCGAGTTCTTCTTCCTTTCTTCCGGGTTGCGAGAGTCTGGACGCCTGCCCTTTCCTTTGCCCTTCGAAGGCTTTCCATCGCCTTTGTATCCTCTTGACTGCCTGGCTGCTGCAGTCTTGTTCTTTGCCTTCCATCCAGCTGCAAAGGCTTCCTGGAGGGCCGCTTGGTCCACATCATCGAGCTCTTCATCGTCGAACTCTTCCTGTGACCAATCCTCCTCTTCGGGCATGTCCTCCTCTGCCATGAGTGCCTCCTGCTCGAAGTCCTCGTCGTCCGTGTCGTTGTAGGCCTCCTCATAGTCATACCCCTCATCTTCTTGCTCGTCCACCACATGGGTATGTCTCGTAGGCCTGTAGGGACCTCGGCGGTCTGATCTCTTGTAGACCTTCTTCCTCTGCGGCTGGCGCTGCACAGCCCGACCGGCGCGGTCTTCCTGCCGTCGGCTCGACGGGTGTTCGTCCAGGTGGATCTGCGCACACCGGAACCTCAAGACCTTCTCTATTGGGGCCGAGCGGTAAGAACCGCCCGCCGCAAAGAAGCAGTCGTACCTTTCCTTGCGTGTCAGTGCAGCTCTGGTCAGCATCCGCTGCGCAAATGCGCGGTCAGATATGACTGTGCCTGTGTCCTCGCGCAAGTACTCGGTGCGCAAACGCTTGAGCGTTGCTAGATAGGCAGCTATGCTTTGGCCAGGAGAGCGGCGGTAATTGAGGAAAGCGGACTGCCTCTCCTCAAATCTCTCATCCGCCTTACTCCCATAAGCCTCCTCAAGGAGTCTCAATAGCCTTTGAAGGCCTCCCTCCTGCTGCATGTCGGCCACCTCCAGCTGATTCAAGACCTCCCGAGCTTCTCCTGTCGTGCTCAAAAACATCAGCACCGCCAGCTCGTTGTCCTGGATTTGATACAGTTGTTTCTGAGCCTGTATCGTCTTCATCCAGTTGCGGTACTGGGACCTGTCTCCGGAGAACGTCTCCAGTCTCACTTGGCCCAGGTTTGCCCTGGCCCTTCCATCAGGGCGGTTGTCTCGCTGATGCAGTAGGTCTCGAACTGAATCCGTGTTCATCGTCGATGATCTTCGGCTTGAAGGTGCACCCGAACCAGCTGTGGATGGAGGGCCGCTGCCATCCGGTGGTGCTCCACCACGTCTGCGTCTGTTAGGCGGATCTGCTGCCGCCTGATGCACCCTGTGCGCCGCCGCGCGTCGCTTGGGTCCAGGTCGCTGCCTGGCCTGTTCGGGTCGCGGCCCGGCTCCTCCACCTTCTGCGCTCCTCGGTGTCAGATTGACCGCAGACCGAGGTGTGACTTCGACCTCCTGGTCTGGCTCTTGGAGTTCCTCCTCCTCGCTCTCTTCTTCATAGGTGTAATCCGACCCATCTGGGTCTTCTCCATCGTCTCCGTCGCCCCAGTCGGGCGGATCTTCCTCGGGAGGCTCCTCCTTTGGTTTCTTCCCTTTTCGACCTGTGTCGTCCTTCTTCTCCTTGTCCTTGCCTTTATCCTTCTTAGATGGCTTCTCGGCTTCTGGTTCAGTCTTGGTCTTCGTCTGCGTCCTCGTGCCAGTGCCATATTGGCTCTTTCCGATCTTCTCGGACTCCATGGGGTTCACCTGAGTCTGCTGGCTCAGGAAACTCCATGATGAGTAGGGCGTTGACGACCATGAAGCCATCATCATTGCAGGGTCCACTGGCCACCACTGGCGCCCATCTGTGAACCATCCCTGACCAGGAATGGGCTGGGCATGCATCTGGCCTTTCCCAATGGATTTTCCCCTGCCACCTATTGGCTCGGAGTGCGTCGATCCGGGGCCACGACCATGACGTCGAAAGTCCTCTTGCGGGTGCGGCGCTGCCGCCATTGGAGAAGGAAGCGTTCCTTCTTGAGGCGCAGCCTCCTTCAGGGACTCAGCCCTTTGTTGGGTTGCCACCCTACGGCCAGCAGGCCGTCTCGGCGCAGCCGAGGCCATGGGAGCCTGGAGCTTTGACAGCATCACAGCGCTCCGCTACCAATGCGGAGTGCAAGGGTAGCAAATTGGGCTCAGAGTAAAAGGGGCAAAAGCAGCTATTTTCGCTAGAGCAGCGCTTGAGTCAAGCTGCGGTGAAAATCGGCTAAAATGCAAAAAGTGAAAATGCAAACTGCCGCACACCAAGCTTACACCTACCAACATATGGTTTTCACAATCTTATCCCGGATATAATGAAATACATAGCCGTAGCCAACAATATGATAGCCATGGTGTCTGAAAATGATGGATGCAGAACCTCGAGTCGAATGATATCAATTTGTGGGGAAAGTGATCAAATTTTGGGGCACCCAATTTCAGACAAAAGGACGGGATTTCATAGGCTGACTTGGTGGCACCGATTTAGTACACCCATGTCGATCCATCAGAAAATCGAGTTTGTACAGGACCCTATTATACGATAGCGATTTGTTTTCATCCAACAATAAATGAATCCACCAACCCAACTCTTAGATTTCTTGTATATCCCAGCCAACCTGTAGGCAAAAACGCGGGAATCCGCCCATTGATTAGTGGCGAAAACCACTAAAGTTACTTACAACATACGATCAATGGCCAGATGTCCGATATTTAACGAGATGTTGCTCTAATATTCGCGAACGCAATATTGCTTGTGATTGGCATTACCCATAGGATCCATGGTGCTGCTATATATGGTAACATGGATCCCATCAATATACCCCCAACCTATGTTAGTATATATACCAGCACCATGGATCCTATGGGTTATATCATTAAGATTCATGACATGTTTCGACATATCAAGATTCATTGATTCGGTACCTCCCAGTGATGATATTATGGAGATCTGTGGTATCCATCGCCGACCACAACCCTTGGGGGTTGCTGGCTGGAACTGGCGTCTCGTCAATTTTTTAAAAAAAAGGCAGTTGGGAACCGCAGTGAGGCAGGGTGTATAGGCAACTCTATGGTAATACATGGGTCATTAAATGTCCCCATGGGTCACATCACCCAACCATGAATGGTATATGGTCTATAATTGCTACTTTTTTAGGTGATATCCAATATTCCCAAAATGAGACACTTACCAACCCCTGTAATATCTGCCAGTTCCAAAGTTCCAATGGCGGATCAAACCATTTTTCATGAACCAATCTCGGTTTTCGGGGAAAACCCAGTGGCTTTTCCCATCGTATTGTCAAAAAATCGTCCCCGAAAACCCGAAAAGACCCAGTTCTGGGAGAATCATGATCCTAAAATCGCAACTGGGAAGAATCATGTTTGTTTCACCTTTGATAAATGGGACCAGTCAGTGGGGACTTGTTAACCAGAGTTGTTTACAAGTTAAAGCCTATGTTTGGTGGTTAAATCCCTATATTTTCTGGGAAGAAAACACGTGTGTTGCTAAAGTGACGTAGATATGGAAAATCGTCCATGCGTAATTTATCTTCTTTGGAAAACCCATGGGTCTTCTATACATATATATATATATACATATATATATATGTACATAGTATGTTTTTTGCTGATTTGCGAAAGAGTAAATCCAAGATTGGATGTTTTGAACTGAGATGATCCACACGGTTACAGGAAGCCAATTGCAACTCTGGAACGCAGCCATCTTTTTGAGGAGTTCCATGTATGCTTCCCATGTTGACAAATTCTTCACCATGGGTGCCCAATATCACCGCAAAACCCCCAGTCTACTTTTCCTATCTCTCCAGGTCCCAGTGAGGGTGCTCCCCCATGCCATGGCTCTTGGTCTTCCAGCTCTTTACGTACCCGGCCTGACGGTTTCAGGTGGATTCTTGCGGAAACACGGCTAGATTTTTCACTCATGGGCTTAGCATGGCTTAGCAACCCTCCAGGATGGAAAAGTAAAATCATGTGTAAAATCATGTCAAATCCCAGGAAATTCCTAGTGGTGAGTGATAAATGACTAGAATCTATCTCCTTGTGGGCTTTCAAATGAGACCCTTGGTGCGGTGAAATTCTCCACGGTCGCCAGTCACCATTGTTTCAAGACAGGACCTGGTCGACTCGACGACATCTGGGAGTACCCCCTGCCAGGAAACCTCCTGCCTGGATGTACCTGGATCATCATCCCCCAAATTTTCGAAAAAAAAAAAACAGGCTTAGACACAACCCAAAAAGAGTGGAAAAAAAAAGGGTTTTGCAAAGCGTTTGATCAAACGTCCCAAGAGGAGGAAATCCACATGACCAGCTTTTCTGCCAAAATGGTGTCCATTTGGGGTTTTGCCCATTCGGATTTTCCAGCACAAGCTCCAATGGAAATGCCATAGTCCGATGATAAAATCTCCCATTGAATCGTTAGAACATATAATCCTTTACATCATGAAAAATCACTATGTATAAAGTCCCATTATAAATATGCATGTATATGTATATATATATATATACATATATATATATACATATATGGCAGTGTGTCAAAACCCTGGTACCTGTAGTTCACATCAAAATAGCTGGGATTTATGGATGTTCATCCCCCTAAAAATGCTATTAATAGGATTTAATAGGTATTGATCCATAGCCATATCAAGATCAATAATGTCAACCCTGGATTTTTTTTACACCCCTGATTGTTTAATTGGGAGGGTACCATTTAAGTATCATATATATATATACATATATGTATCCATACCCATCTAGTGATTCTAGTGGTGATCATGGTGATTAAATATGTATACTGTATAATGGTGATATATATATATATATGATAATGATAATGGTGTATCGATCGTCCAATGATTTTATCCCCAGCAAAAAGTACGTCACGACGTGAGTTTCGCGCCATGTCCACGGGCATGTCGTCGAGGCTTCCATTCCAGATCTGGTGGATGATACACGGAATTCCTGCAGATGGAATCCCATCGGAACGGTCTACCCGGTACCGGCCTGGTAAACATCGAAAAAGCGAACTGGAAAATGGATGAATTTATGGTCCATTTATGGGATTTAATGGGGATTTAATGGGATTTTATAGTGTGGGATTTTATAGTGATTTTTTTGGGGGATTTTTATAGTGATTTTTGATGGGATATTCATGGGATATACCCTCTGGTAAACGTTTACAGAGCTATTGAAAATGGCCCATTGAAATAGTGGATTTAGCCATTGAACACGGTGATTTTCCATAGCTATGTAAACGTTTACCAGAGGGTATCCCATACAGTCTTTGAATATCATGGAATATCATGAACATATACATGGTTAATAACTTTAAGGAGATATCATGGGAATATCACGGAACATACGTAATGGTTTTCATATGGTGCTTAATGCCATAAACCATTGTTTTGTTTTCGATTTTTTCTTGGATACTTATTGGAATGTTCATGTTCATAGTGGGATAACCATGTTTTTTTTCAAGAATAACTGCAGTTTTTATCATCCCCGTGGTGAAAGTCATTGGGACGATATCAAATGATCCCCTCTGGTTAGGTGTGAAAAAACACCCAACCAGTATCCAACGAAAAAATTGCTGGCCTCAAGTGCCTCAAGGCAAACCACTAGGTACCCTCCAAACTGACAGAGCGTTTTTGAACATCCGCATGTCTTCAGAGCTAAATCAACTATTTAAAAAAAAAAATGGACAATGTTCCATAGCTACGTTCGTTAGCGGGTACATGTAATTACCCAACTGCGATGTCTTAGAAAATCCTGTGGCATCAAGTTGCATGGGCTGAATGTCTTATCATCCCAGCTTTGTTGAATCCAAACGAATCATCGATACGAAAATGGATTGATCAATTAAACGAAGCATATGTTTCCCCAGTGGAAAAAATCACCTTGGTGATTTGACCATGGCATACTATCATGTAGCCGAAAAATGAAAAATGCCAGCCCAGGTTTCCAGGGTCCGAAGCGATGCAAAAAGTGGTGGATTTCTCACAACGGGGCCCATTGTTGATATACCATCTCCCTGAAAAAAATTGAAAATACCCCCTCAGAAACCATGCTAACTAGCATTGGACTCATCATTTTGCGGGCTCATTTTTGAATGTGAGGGGGAAAGGATTAGTTTATATCATTGTCAAAATGCATGAAAGATCCAAAAAAAACAACTCATTTTCGCCTACCATTCACCTGTTGACCCGAGAATTCATCAAATGATGTGTTAAAAATAGATCAATAGTATCACACGTGTTTATAAGTGTCAAGTCTTTATTAGTGTTAATCATCTTGTTGACACTAATAAACACGTGTGACACATTCATAAACACTAATAAACACTAGATGTTTAGTGACACCTAGTGTTTGACATCTAGTGATTATTAGTCTTAATCTCACTAATAGATTACTAATTAAGATAGTTCATATTAGTTCATCAAGATTAACAGATCAACACTAATTCGTGTTAATCATCATAGTTCCAACGTTGATCTCACCTTACCCACGGACCCAGGCCGTTCCGTCGTTTTTACCAAGGCACTGTTTGGTCCAACCGCTGGTACAATGATTGATGTGTCAACGGAGGCCGCTTGCAACAACGAAGAGCTGTCTTGGCATACGTTAGATGCAACAACAGCACTGAGCCTCGGCGTTTTTTGTGCACATGAAACTTGATATGTATAGATGTGCATATATATATATTTATAGATTTATATATTTTTATATGCATTCTAATATATTCCAATATATATTCTAATATATTCTAGTATATTACTATATCATATTATATATATATATGTATATGGGTTACTGAATTACTTACTTCATTCACTGTCACCTTCATGCATCGCAGCTTCGGAGTCAGCACCAAAGATAACCAAGGGGGGCCTCACCTTGTACCCAATATACAGTGTATATATATATTATATATATAATATATATATAATATATATATAATATATATATATGGGATAGGTCAAAACCTATTAGTACCATAAAAATGGCTGGTATGGATGGTTATTCCCCAATCTGGGTAAATTATAATATGTCAGTCACCTGAATTGTTGGGCCATTTGGGGATGATTTCCCTGAAATAAACCATGATTCCAGGGCTCGGGAGAACAGGGTTCGGTCGTGATGAAATTTACCCAGATATGTATATATATAATTCCTTCACCTTAGTATTCAACAGCCCCATTCTATGATCCCCAAAAAAAGTAACAAACCACCATGGATTCCTGGTGGAATTGATCAAAAAAAACCACCTGATCCCATCAGGCTGGACCTATGGGACCTGATGGTCATTGCATCAACCAACAGTGGTCAGTTTTGAACCCTCGAGTGATTGATTTGCAGGAAAACATCTTCCTACCCCTCGAAAAAAAAGGCCTGCAACAGCCGGCAAAACTTTTCCCCAAAAACATGTTTTTTTCTGCGAGTCCGCTGGGAACGTTCGTACTACAGTAGCTGGAGACACTTTTTCAAAAAAAACACACGAACCTGGAGAGATCGAACGAAAAAAGTCCGAGCCCATCCCACAATTCGATTCACATGTCGCACGTTGCGCTTTGCAAAGTCCCACTGCATGGATGGTAAGAATTTCTCATTGAAATTTGCTGAGGGTTTAGGGGGTGAAAACTTCAAATTATCATCCCAGCACCCGATCATTATTGCCGCAAGCGTTGTTTCCGTTGAAAACTATGGGATATGTTTGATATGTCTTTGTTGTCCATGGGGATGTAATGGGATACATTGAACATAATCCTGGGATATTCATGGAATGGAAAAAAAATCCTGTGGTGTCATCCAACATGGCAAGCTGGAAACTCTCCGAACTACATTACTGGTTGCTTGATAAGTATCCCTATATTGCGGGTTACAATACGCACGAGCAAACCAGCGTCCAAAAATAGCCGTATAGCCCCCTTTTTTTACCGTAATATGACGGTAATCCATGAACCATCAACGAAGAATCTGTAAATCAATATCTCCATTTCTGGTTACCCTCTGGTAATTTGTTACATAGCTATGGAAAGATCCACCATTTTCTAGCTGGGTAAATCCACTATTTCAATGGGCCATTTTCAATAGCAAACTGTTAGTTTACCAGAGGGTATATCCCATTAATATCCCATTGAATCACTATAAAATCCCATTAAATCACCATTAAATCCCCTATAAACTGTTGACATAACCAGAGGGTACAGTAACTACAGTCAGCCCCAATTTTTTCGGGCTGTGCAACTGCCACCCCACGGAAAATTCTTCACCGTTCAAGTGTCAATTGCGCCGCAGCGACCAACACGGAGACCTCGTTTTCTGTTTCACAACGTTCAGAAAATGTGGAGTCGATGGGGGAAAATCAGCTATTTTCATGGGGTCAGCTGATGATGATCATATGGTAAACATATGAAATAAATTCGGATTCCCCACCAATTAGCCACGTTTGATTACCAGATGGCTGATTTTTTTGCCATAGTTCCAGCGATCCCATGGCGGGTCGGTGTATCATTTCTGGAGACTTACCATCACTGGTTGGTGGTATACCTACCACTCTGAAAAATATGAGTTCGTCAATGGGAAGGATTATCCCATATATATATATACATATATATGTATATATTATGGAAAAATAATCCAAATGTTTGAAACCACCAACCAGATCAGATATCCTGCAAAAGAGTCCTTTAAAAAACACAGGCATTATTACATATGTTACCCCGTTATCATCCAAAAAAAACATACCATTGCTCACTTACCATTCACCAAGTGTTGATATTTCCCTGGCATCGCTACCGTTGAATCCCCAGTGCTTTGGAGCTACTGTACCTTATTCTCTTAGCCATAGTCTTGGGCTATATTCCGTGAAATTTCATAGCGAAATTTAGGCCTTAAATAAGGTACTTCCAAGAAATGGCCATTGATTTCCGTGATGTCAATTATGTTTGAGGGATTTCACCAATGAAGTTAAGGGATACCATGAGGATACAATGGGATATACCAGTTATGACTTTGTTATGGAAAATGGATGGCAATGGTCCATTTATTGATAATTAATGATAAAGATGATTCACCTATTATTTCAATGGTGATTTTCCAATTCGCTAACACATTACCAAAGGGGGCTTGGCACATGGCGGAGGAAAACAAAGATCAATTTCTTGGCTTCTCCAAAATAGGTTGGTAAATACAAATCATCATCAAATTCCGTGGTTATTTTATGGCTCTTTCATTTTGACCCATCACTATTTTTTAAGGTTCTCTCCCAAAATCGGGGCTAAATCCAAGGGTTTATCATGATGTTTCCCTTTCTTTCATGGCCAGGCATTGATTTTAGCACCGAAACATCCGGACAAAATTCAGCCGTCCCCGCCGGTTTCGCGATTTCGCAAAGGCACAAACATGGCGAGCAGAAAACAAACTAAAATCAATGAGAGTTTTGTTGGGAAATCGCTATATAGTTTCGATGATGGAAAAAGCTGCGGACGGAGCAAGCACAGGTTACCCTCTGGTTATGTCAACAGTTAGCTATTGAAAATGACCATAGAAATAGTGGATTTTCCCATTAAAAATGGTGGATCTTTCCATAGTTATGTAACAAATTACCAGAGGGTAAAAATCCATGCAACAGAATTTGTGAGGCGGCCAACGCCCGAAGTAAGCTGAAAAAATTGAGGTCATCCCATCTGTCAGGCTATTCTCTGGGCATGACCAAAAACATCAAGGGGGTAGAATAGTGATTATTATCATTATCAATAATAATAAGGTCAGTAATAATAATAATATAATAGTAATAGTAGTAATAATAATAATGTCAACAATAGATAATAATAGATAATAATAGTAATCGTCATCGTCATCATCATCATCATGATAATGAGAATAATCTTGTATAATAGGGATTCATACCCATTGGAATGGGATTCTCACGTGAGCAACTCCCCATTGATTGAAGCGCGGAGTGAAAATGGAGGTTTACCCTTTGGCAATGACTAACAGTTTGCTATTGAAAATGGCCCAGTCGAAATAGTGAGTTGTCCCATTAAAAATGGGTGGATTTTCCATAATAACTATGGAAAGATCCACCATTTTGTAGCGAAAATCCACGATTTCGACTGGGCCATGTTCAATAGCAAACTGTTAACGTTTACCAGGCCGGGTAGTGACAAATGATTGATCATTGGCTGATACACCGAGATTGCAATGTTAAGTCGGAAAAGGATGCACTACTATTCCATGTAGGCAAAGATTGGATCAGGGTGAGTAAACTCTGAGAAAAAAAATGAGTGAAATTACCAAAAATGAAACTTAAACGGACACAATTTTGGGATGTCATTAGAAAAGCATGGACAAAATTAGCAAAGATGTGCGTTTTGACTGAAATCTGAAATTATTCAGCAACAAAATAATTGGAAACGAACTATTGAATTTTTAATTTGTGAAATATGCAGAGGCATCTATGGCCGAAAAATGGATACCCCGTTTGACCATCTCCCACTTTTGCACATTCTGATCCACCCTCCGCTAGGCATCCATTGGATTTTCCAGCTTGCCATGTTTGGTTACAACTGCTGCTTTCACGTAACTAGCCCACAGCACAAATTCTTCGTCCCCAATGTTGCAGCTTAAATCCCTTTTTTTACATATGCAACTTCACGTTTGTGGGTTACAACCCAAATTTTATGGTTCAACCGTTCAACCCCATTTTTGAGCTTCAAACCTCTATTTTTTCCATCTTAGACCCACACGACATGTTCCTGGTTCACCTGTTTGCTGTCGCTAAAAACCCCATTTCACGATCAAAAACCCATCTTGGTTCCTAATTCAACCCCTCATAGTTCAACCCCATTCAAATTTCCAGAAGCATCCAGATGTACCATATCAAACCCATGTTTTCCCACCATAAAAACCACCATTTTTCCCCATTTTTCCGGTGATTTTCTCCGATTTTCCCCATGTTTTCCCACCCCAAAAGTCGCTGCGGCCTGGACCCCGGCAGCGCGGCATGTGGCGATCATCTCAGCCAGCTGCTGCGCGCTGCCGGAACGGCTGTGCAAGCCGAAGCCTGCACCATTCGAATGGCGAGATCTACTTAGAGTTATGTTATAGTTGGTTGTATAATAATGATGATAAGAATAAGAAGAAGAATGATGATAAGAAGAAGAAGAAGAGAATGATGATAAGAATAAGAAGAATGATGATAAGAAGAAAAGGCATGTTGGTAAGAAGAAGAATAATGATGATAAGAATAAGAAGAAGAATGATGATGATAAGAAGAAGAAGAAGAAGAAGAGAATGATGATAAGAATAAGAAGAATGATGATAAGAAGAAGAAGAATAATGTTGGTAAGAAGAAGAATGATGATAATAATCAGAAGAAGAATGATGATAATAGGAAGAAACATGATGATAATAATAAGAATAATAATCAATAATGATGATAGTTATAAGAAGAAGAAGAATGATGATGATGATGATGACGATAATAATCATCATCATTGGTTATTATTGTATAAATATCTATTGATTCGAAAAACTTTGTTTGAATATGATCAACAATTATATATATATATATCGTTTGTTGGCTGATGTTATGTATAATGGTTTTAATAATTGTCATGTATAATAGATATGTTATCTCAGCGAATAATTGTTTGCTGGGCTGATAATAATTTCTTGGCTATAAGAATATCTAAATGAAAATCAGAATAATCATGATAATAATACAAATGATTGTAATGATTTGCACACTGATTTGTAATGCTAACCAAGGGAATAATCCGATTATAATCATATGTACAATTAAATAATTAATCAATTGTAAGAATATTCTCTCACCAACAATAATGGTTTTGCAGCATCGGTGCTTTGATGGTGTTGATGGTTTTGGTAGTTTTAATGGTGTTGATGGTATGATGATTTGATGGATGGTTGTATAAACGCAAAAAATAAAAATAAAAATCATGCCTGTTGGTTTTAATCCTGACTATATCCTACAATATCTGGTGGTTACAATGGTTTAATAGTTGAATGGTTTTCATTGTTGTGCAACCCCCAAATATCTATTGCTTTTATGATGTTATATTAAATTAATTGTTTGCATGATCGTTGTCATTGACCACAATGGTATTAAATTATTCTAATGGTCAATGGTTATGGACATGTAAATATATACACATATACATATATATATATATTGGGTTACATATATATATAGGTTGATATAATGGCTGTTGTTGTAACCATAATGCTATTCACCAACAACAATATTGGTGAGTACAATTGTTATTTTTTGAACTTGGGGGTGTAAACTAATCTGACATCTGACAGGTGCAAGGCTGCAATCAAACAGAGTCGGCAATACTTTTTGGTAATCCCCCAAAAAGATAGAAAAAATCATGCATTATGGAAGTGTTGTAAAGATTAATCAAAAAAAACTAAAGATCTTGTCTTGCAAAGATTTTAGAATCATTGTTTTGCATTCACGAATGTCGACGTCTCCTAATGGTTTATATAACCAGCGAGTTTAGGAACCAATGAATGATGGGATGTTTGGTCAATGATACACAACGGGAACAGAGATGGGATAGAACCAACAGAAAAAAATACCCGGCCTGGTAATACAAAAAGCGAACTGGAAAATCACCATCTTTCAAAACAGTAAATCAACGAACTAAATGGGCCATGGCTTCAATAGCTATGTAACAGTCATTACCAGAGGCTACAGAAAGTCTTTTTGAGGGATGAACTCCCGAAATTATTTCGATAACACTCTGGAAGGGAAAATGATGATCTTTTCCGTCAAATATCCGGCAGCCTATTTTCAGACGGAAGCCCACTTTCATGATTGGTGGCTGTTTGCAATTCCACAAAAATTTTGTGCAAAAATGTGTGGGTTCCTACTTGTCCAATGCCACGCTGTTTTACATGGGAAAAATGATATTAACTATCTGACTATATATAGCTAAACAATTGGAAAAACGTGACTACTCAAATTGGGATAGTAATAGGATTTGGACCGACAAAGACTGATTTGTGGGGTTGGGAACAGATTGCAGAAATATGATGGTTTACTATGGATTCTTGATCTGTTAATGCTATATGGGCTTAATTCTTCATAATTGCACTACAGGTTTGCTATTGGTCGTGGAAGATAATGGTTCTACCAACTAGAGGAAGTAGCTTGCAAATGTTGAACGACTGGTGATTTGTCAATAATTGGGCCAATAGAAATTGGAAAGTTGGTGGTCTTATTCAGAAAAATTGGGGAATTGCCCAAGTACCTGGGTCAATGGAAATATGATTCGAGGACCGTGTGATTTTAGCTTATTTATGCTTATTTGATGATAATCCATTCATGATATTATGGGTTGGGAATTATCCATAGTCAATGGAGCATTGATAATAATCTGAAGGTTGGGGTTGGGGATGAAGAAAGATTAATGGAATAGTGATGGGTTCTAAATGGATGTTTGTTGGATTAGGACGATAAAATTTGGAGCGCACAGCAGTTTGTTGTAAACGTTGCTGGTTTCAAAACATCAGACAGTGGAGGAATTGGGGATTTTGTTTCCCATTGTCATAGTCAAATGGGGATGGGTCAAAATCTAAGCCCTATGGGACCACAGATTTAGTATATGATTACTATTAAGCATCTAATTGTTTGGGTACCCAATTTTGACCTATACCCAAATAATGGCATAAAATCCTCCTGAGCATGAACCCCAAGGCGCTTAACTCGCGCCTATGGGTTGATACTTGGTATACCACTCCTTGGTGGCTCAACTGGCTCGGACCAGGGAGTGTCACAGCCCCTTTTGCCAGGTTCAGACACTCCATTTTGGAAGGTTCAGACTAGAAGACCTACCACTTAGATCCACTAAGATGGCAAAACTGGGAATGGTTTATGGTTTTGAGTTTGCCCGTAGTTTCTTCACCCCATATCCTCACCCTCTGGTAATTTGTTACATAGCTATCGAAGCCATGACCCAGTCGAAATAGCTGATTTACCCAGCAAAATGGTGGATCGTTCCATATAAATCACCATTTTCCCATGGTTTTCCCATGGTTTTCCCATGGTTTTCCCACTAAAAATGGTGATGTCCCATAGTTTTCCAGTTCGCAAACTGTAAACGTTTACCAGAGGCGCCAGTCGGGGATGCCATTCCCAGCGGTTCTGACTAACAGTTCGCCATGGTTTTTCGATGGCCCTAATCGAAATAGAGGTTGACCGAACTTCAAAATGGGTGGATCTTTCCATGGCGAACTGTCAAATAATCAGAGGATGTTTGGTCCCATGATATTCCATGAAATACCATCTGGTGAACTAACATAGCAATGGAAAATCACCATTTTTGATGGGAAAATCCACTATAAATAGCCATTTTCCATTACTATGTTAGTTCACCAGATGGTATTTCATGGAATATTCCTTGGTTACCCTGGTAATCAGTTCCGTGGCTGGAAAATCCACCGAGGCACCGATGATGTCCCCAGCGAACGTCACGTTTGTTTGCCTAACGGTTTATTGCTATAGAAATATGATTATCGCATAGGTGGCCCATTTAGGAAAGCATCATATCATAGACTTATGTCATAAATTGCTAAAACTGTTGATCAAATCATAGATATACATTGCATTACATTACACTACATTGCATTACATTACATTACATTAATACATACACACATACCAACCATACCATACCATGCCATACCATACCATACCATAAAATAACAGAACATCACATAACCACATAACATAACTACATAACATAACTACATAGCATAACATAACGTAACATAACATAACATTGCATTACATTTACATACATATATGGTAAATATATATATATAGTACACGCATGTTGTATAGTATACACCAAAATGATTTTGCAAAAGTATGAGATTCAGTGTTCTATGGAAAGTGATTTTTCATGGGGCCCATGTAACTGTAACCAACAAATACCAACCATATTTTTCATTTTTCAATTGGGATTTTGGGGGTTCCCAAAATTTCAGACAGACTCAAATCCCGTGTATTCCAATGTTCGGTCAGTTGGTGAAATAGTTGCCCCCCAAAAAAAAACGGATGACATCGCAATAAGGTCGTTATAAAAAAAATCATCCAGGTTATATTGCTGATGGCCATCAACCCCACTTAGTTGGATATCGTTCTGTCCCATTGTGTCCCCATGTACCCATTTCTGTCCAAGTGTCAATCTCCAGACATGAACTAACCCCACTTCCCAGATATCAAGCAGGGGTCAAGATGATCAACAAAATCTGGTTGGTGGTATACCTACCCCTCTGAAAAATGATGGAAATCGTCAATGGCAAGGATTATCCCATAGATTATGGAAAAATAAAAAAAATGTTCCAAACCACCAACCAGAAATTGATCATGTTGGATCAACAGCTACCTCAATGATTCATCCCCGGCGTTCTTCAGAATAGGGATCGATGGAAACCCGCTTAAATGCGTCATTCATAACTCAGCCATGTTTCATAAGTTCCTAATTATAACCCCAAATATTCCTGCTGGATTTCACCAAAAAGTGCCTTTTTCACCAAATATCACTGCTGGATTCCTCTGGATTATAACCCCAAATATTCCCTGGATACACCCATCCAAGAGTAATCAAATGTCATGATCGTTTCACAAATCTCATGTTGTTTTTGCAGCTCAAATCCCAGTTTTGGATCGCCACTCCGCGCCACGTTAAACAATGGTACAACCACTCCTTTTCCTCAATGCCCAACTGGACCCATGAAAAATACCCCAGGATTTAAATCAATATGTTCTACCAATTTCAAGTACATACGCCCCAAAGAGGTACGTTTGCCTGAAAATTGTGTACTCCTAAACCCACTCTTTCATCATCTTTCCTATGCACATTGCCATTTTGGGGTATACATCATGCAAGAAATCCCAAGTGTTCCCAGCTAAGTCCCAGTTGGTGCCAGTTAAATCGCCATGATTCATCATATTTTGATGGTTAAATCGTCATTTTTCCTCATTTTCCACAGTCTTCCCATGTTATCTTTACCAAATTCAAGTTTTCCCCAGTTTTTTCCATGGGATCTTCGCAGTTCACCAAGTTTCGCTACCCAAGATATGCTCCGTCACTGGCGAAATCTGCACTGCCCCAATGCCATTGGGGCCAAGATAGCGGGCACATTCCTGGATTGAACACACGAGATGCCGGGGATGGATATATATAAATAAATAAATAAATATATATATGTATATATATATATATCGGATGTCGCAACTAGTAAGTGATGTATGTGTCTATAATAAATAGATATATGTATATATATAACTAGTGAGAATAATAATACTACTGAAAATAATGTGTATTATGTGAGTATGCATGTAGGTAGGTATGTAATGCATGTATGCATGTATGTATGTATGCATGTTTGCATGCATGTAGGTATGTAATGTAATGTAATGTAATGTAATGTAATGTTATGTATGTATGTATGTATGCATGCATGCATGCATGCATGTATGTATGTATGTATGCATGTATGTATGTATGTGTATGTATGTATGCATGTATGCATGTATGTATGTATGTATGTATGCATGCATGTATGTATGTATGTATGTATGTGTATGTATGTGTTTGTATGTATGTATGCATGCATGCATGTATGTATGTATGTCTGTATGTATGTATGTGTTTATGTATCGACATGGGTATGTACGAAGCTGTACCTGCATGTAGGTAGGTATTTGTGTATGTATCTAGGTAGGTATCTATGTACATATGCACATGCACATGTATGTATGAGGGTAGGTATGTAAGTAGGTAGGTAGGAATGTATGTAGGTAGGTATGGATACATGTGTGTCTTTGTATCTATGTGGGTAGGGGGGGATTCTATGGGGGGGGGTGGCCATCACCATCTCGGGGGGAGGGGGGGACCACCAGACGCTGGGCCATATATATATATATATTTATTTATGTATTTATTTGCTTCAGGAATTTCCAATCAGGATTCTTTCGCTGCCATGTCAGCCTCGTGTGCAATTCAAGCAGCATCCATCTTCTACTTGGACAACCTTTTGGCAACTGCTTCTGCACAATATACCAGCTCCTGCTTGTTGCTCTGACTATTTTTTTCTACATCGACATTTTTTCCAGCCACTATTCTGGATTTGTCGTATTCAACACCTTCCTCAAGGCTGTGGGGGAAGCCTTGCACAGTCTCTTCTACATCTCATACTCTGAGTTTGCTGGAACCAGTACTAAGTCAACCATCTCTTACTTGGTCTCAGAGTGTCTCGTTTGGGTTGCCATATTCTCCTGCTTGCAATTCCAGCCAGTTTTCTACTTCATCGACATTTTCTCCACGCACATTTTTCTCGATTTTTCACACTTCACTCCAAGGTGAAGACACAGGGGGAAGTCTTCCGCATCAATTCCTACTTTTAACTCTCTTCCTTTGCTGGAATGTACACTCCTCGTCATTCTGTACTGAAGGAAGGGGCCATGGCAATTTCCATTTCCTGTTTTCACGGGACTGAAAGTCTCTGTTTACAAAGTGAAATTTGTTATAAGGATTTTTTTGCCTGGAGGTAAACTACCACCAGGAAGCTGTTATCATCAGCTCCGACTAAACCATGCCACATCAAGGTGGCAACTCTTTATTAAGCTCTCTCCACTTCAACTTTAGGGGCCAAGACAAAATTTTCCTTCTAGCCACATCAACTCCATTACCTTGCAGCTAAAGCTCGCAGGGGCCGCCAGAGGCGTGAGACCAAGGTCACTCCAACGTTGTTACTTTCTCCCTTTTCTAGTTTTACTCTACAAAGCGAGATACAGGTGGTCACGAACCCTGCTGTCCGTCACGGGACCGATCTCCTTAAGTATATTTTCTCTTTTGTGATTTTTGCTTCTCCGCCGTTTCTTTGGTTTTGGGGTCTGCCTGCACAAAACCATCGGGTCCCGTGTTATAGGTGCTGGTTAGTAGGTCATCCTGCAGCCACATATTCTCCTGTTCTATTCATTTTATTGTTTTTCATCTTGTTTCTCCATCTGGCTGACGGAAAGCTGCTGCTCACGTGTAGATCGACATGAACTGCATATCCCTGCGGAAAACATATATATATATATGTACACAAGGTGAGGATCCCGTTTAGGATAGGTTGACGCTAACTTGGTGACAACTAGTCATGCTACTGGCGGGGGCCGCACCAACTTTTAGACTGGTTGCATCGGACAAAGATTTACTGTAACTAGTGAAACTGGGGATATAATTGGATGCGTAACCAACCACTTGGTATGTGAGATGGAATATACATGTGTATATATATATATATTGTATATATATAGATATACAATCGAATATAGGATGATTATTTCAAGGGATATGTATATATATATATATATACAATCGATATACATTAACAATATGATTGAACCAACCATTGATAGGTGGGATATGCATCAATCTCAAAGCTAGAGATACGTATCAACACGGGACTGGGGATATGGATGTATATGTATATGTAAATGTAAATGTATATGTATATGTATATGCATCTAATTATCACTATAATTATAGTTATCGTTATATATTTATAAATACAGAAGGGGTACCCATGGGGGGCGCAGGTGTGCAAATTGTAGAAACGCGCATTTTTTGAGAGGTACTGTGATGAAAGCATCTTCACATGAAAAACAAACAAAAAACCATGGAAAAACCAAAAAAACAAAAAAAACAAAAAGGTCAGACCCATGTCCCCTGCCAGGCCTCTCCCCAGACCTTGCCCATGGGTCTGAACTTTTTGTTTTTTTTTGTTTTTTTGGTTTTCTCGAGGTTTTGGCCAAACTGCAAAAAACCATGGAAAAACCAAAAAAAACAAAAAAAACAAAAAGTTCAGACCCATGTCCCCAGCCAGGCTCTCCCCAGACCTTGCCCATGGGTCTGAACTTTTTGTTTTTTTTGTTTTTTTTGGTTTTCTCGAGGTTTTGGCCAAACTGCAAAAAACCATGGAAAAACCAAAAAAAAACAAAAAGTTCAGACCCATGTCCCCAGCCAGGCTCTCCCCAGACCTTGCCCATGGGTCTGAACTTTTTGTTTTTTTGTTTTTTTTGGTTTTCTCGAGGTTTTTGGCCAAACTGCAAAAAACCATGTTCAGACCCAAAGGCCTCTCCCCAGACCTTGCCCATGGGTCTGAAAGGTTTTGGCCAAACTGCAAAAAAATGGAAAAACCAAAAAAAACAAAAAGTTCAGACCCATGTCCCCAGCCAGGCCTCTCCCCAGACCTTGCCCATGGGTCTGAACTTTTTGTTTTTTTTGGTTTTTCCATTGTTTTTTGTTTTTCATGTGAAGATGCTTTCATCACAGTACCTCTCAAAAAAAAACGCGCGTCTCTACAATTTGCACACCTGCGCTCCCCAGGCCAAACTGCAAAAAAAATCATGGAAAAACCAAAAAAACAAAAAGTTCAGACCCATGTCCCCTGCCACCCGCCCATGGGTCTGAACTTTTTTTTTGCTTTTTCGAGGTTTCTGAATGCAGAAATAAATAGCGACTAGAAAGGTGGGATAGAGCTAATTACATTAGCGGAACCAGCGACTAGAAGAATGTAGACGTAGCTGACACAGCATGCTTTGGTGAATGGTGGCCCCTGATACCATCAGTGCGCACGATGTTTCAGTAAAGATCTTACATCGATTTCGTGCAGAGCACAGCTGCCCACACTACAAGCTTTTCAAAAAGAGGCGTGCTGTGTGCTGTCTTGCTTTTGGTTTCCCTGGCCCACCTTGTTTCGAGGTTTCTGCCTTTCCACAAATGCCCACACACCATCCATGTCATAGACAAACGCATGTGCTTCAAGGGTCACGCACTCATCTGCTCAGTTTCTCACTTGCTTGACCAAATGAATTTCAAATTGCTCCTCTCTACATTTCTTGCACTCCAGTAATGTCAGTTGCCTTCTCCAATCCTGAGCCATTTTTGCTTTCAAGCTTCGTCCCACTAGATCGTTGAGTTCTGAGCACTGAGCGATGGTTGCTCCTGAGCCAGAGGACATGCACTTAGAGGATGCCATCCAAGCAACACAGAGCTTGTTTTTGCGCGAGCTGCCCTCACATGTCTGTGTTGGCCCCATGCCTCGTGGTGCCATTGGCCCTTTGGATCTTCCTTTGAAAGATTTGGATGAGAGTTCGCCTGCCATCAAGCACTATGTGGACTTGATCTTGGATATCCCCAAGGATTCTGTGGATGTTGTCAGCCTCAAAGCAATCTTCCGAGATCAGGCCTGGGATGAGTTGCCTGCCTTCATGAAACCAAAGGTTCGTCCCTCCTTTGAAACCATCACTCAGTACATCCTGCTTCCTCAATCTGACGGCCAGCTTTGTCTTCTCAAGCACGTCTACATCACCAATGAGAAGGTCAGTGGAAGCTATGTCGCCACCTTGCTGCATGGAACTGGCCGTGAGATTGCATGGGGCAATGGCAATAAAAAAGTTGTCAGGAAGGCATTTCAATGGATGCTGGAGCAGCTTGGTGGCACACAATTTCGGAAATTCATTCTCACACCTGAGAAGAAGAAGCAAGCACTTGCATCGCAAGCTCCTGAAGAAGAGGGATGGACTTTTCTTCGAGAGCATGGTGAGCTTGACAAGAGTGATCTTAAACAACTTCGCTGGATCCACTTCCACATCAACCGAGATGACTCCCCCATCAAAGGTTGGCCGGAGCGTCTCGTTCAGAAGGCTTTAGACTCCCTTGCCAATGACTCTACTATTGCAAAGTTGTGTGAGCGATATGACTTGACCATCTCTGACGTCGACCCTGAGGTCCGTTCCTTGCTTGAAATCATCGTGCCGCACCTACGAGATCATGCTCTGTGGCTTCTTGGAGAGCCTGGGAAAGGCAAAACTCCATTGGGCAGGATCCTGGCCATGATGTTTTCTCGGTTTCATGGCGGTAGCGGCACCTTCCGAACATCCAATGACCTTGACTTCTTCAAAGGCATCCCATTCACCAAGTGGGTGCCCGCACTTTATGATGATGGCAGCATCGGTGATGAAGAGACTAAGAAAAAAAAGGCATTCTCAGACGTGGGTGATGATGAGTCGATGACTCGCGCAAGGTGGACCAGTGCCAAATTCGTGCGAAATCAGCTCAGAATCGTTCTTGACAACACCTACAACCCCGAGCAGGAGCCAGAGGATTCTATGACAGAAGCAGACTTGGTGGTGTCCCATGAAGACTTCCTCCGGATCATCAGGCCAGCGCTGGGGACTATGTCTCCTACGGATGCAATGGCGATCCTCAAGCGCAGTGCCTTCATGATCTTTGGGAAGAAGCACATTACCTACCGTTTGCCCTCTGAAACTCCCATTCAGGCCCATCGCATTCGCTACACCAAGGCCAGCATCATCTTGAATTCCTCAAGACCAATTTTACGCAACTACAAGGAAGGTGGCCCCATTCCTTTGGACTATGAAGATCACACAGCTTGGGAGACAGTGTCTTGGTTCAATGTTGCTCTTGTAAACAGGTTGCTTGAAATATTTTGCTGTCTCCTTCTCTTGTCTATGTTGCCACTTAAACTTAGTTCCTAGGCCTGGCTGCAAGAAGCTATTCGAAAGAATGCTGAAGAACATCGACGACACTTGGAAGTGAAGGCACAGGAAGAGCAGGTCCTTGCTATGAACACTGGCCCAGTTGTCAAGATGGAGGCAGAAGAGTTCCTGGAATATTTTATAGTTTTAAATTCTGTTTAGGGTTTGATAAGTAACCATGTCTCCCTTGTAACTTGTATATAGACATTCTAAATAACAGTACTGCATACATGTCCCAAGAGGACCCCTTCACACTCAGGTATCATGATGGGAATGCTTCCCTTGCCCGAGAGACTGCACGAGATCCCATCGATTGCGACATTGATCGTGCGAGCGCTGGGTGGACCAACTGGGACGCTCCTTTGTCTGTTCCTGTCAAGCAAGAACCGCGGGTCTTCCACAGGTTGCGAACACCTCCACGTGGCATTATCAGCCTTGATTCTCCATCGCCTGCGAAGCGTGTTTGCGTACGACCACCGGTGAATCCAGGCAATCTTCCGGGCTTGCCTCGTGTGTCAGAAGATGATGATGGAATGCCTGCTGTTGGCCACCTTCTTGATTTTGATTTCCCCGATGCTTCTGGAGGTGCTGGCTACAGAGATGTCTGCCTTATAGTCTCCCTTCAGAACCTTGGTCTGCCTGTTACATGTGAATCTGATGGTCCCTTCTCCATCTCCTTTGGCAACACACTCTTGAAACCATTTGGTGTTCAGCTGTGTCATCATGATCGACCCTTTCTTCAAGATGGTAAGTACATTGTGCATGACGCAGAGAAGATGCATTTCTTTTCTTTGGTTATGCATGAGGGCTTTGTGCAGGTCATTGACAACGCTTCTGTTGTCCAGGTCACCTTGACTTTCTTGAAATCGCTGCTGGAGGATGCAAACTTCACCTTCTACAAGTGTCAGGTTGTGCGTTGCCCTATCAGAACTCAGAAAGATGTCCTTGGTGGTGCAGGAGTTCTGTCAAAGAATGTGTACACTACTCATATGAAAACTTGTTTCTGCGGGCACCGCAGCATGTGTGTCGGGCATGAAATTCGCGCTGTGGTGTACACTCTTGGAGGAGAATGCAGCACTACAGTTCGAACGATGAGATGCAATTCACGTGCCTGCCGGACGACTTTTGGGCCAAACTTCTTTGTTGAGAATGGCAACAAAGTCAACACGGCCGCTCCTGAGGATGTGTCCGATGTTCTCTTTGTGAACATGAAGGTTGGGTTTGCTGTGAATTACCTCAAGTACCATGTCGGGTTGGAATTCCGGGCGTCTGTGCCTGCCCGTGCGGCTCAGGATGTCTATGACAATGTTTTCGGCCACTCGTGCAAGGAACAGCAATTCCGCAAGCTTCATGGAGATGCTTTGATGTATTGGCTTACTTTGAATGAGTTGACCCCCTTGAAGTTGCACAAAAACATTGTGATTGGTCAGGAGCTCTCCCCAGAATCTTTGAAGGCCTATGACTCTTACCTGCACGAGAAGATTTTTCCTCCTTCCACCGTGCAGCGTGCCAAAGTCTTTGAGGTTGTCGGCGACGGTCATACCAAGGTCCATGTCAAGTGCGGAGAAACAACCACACATCAGGGTCGTCCCCGCAAAAATGGCAAGTCAAAGCCTTATGGGCATGGATGGTTCATGATGGTGAATCCTCGAGACCAAAGGATTCTTGCTGTGTCTTGCATGAGCCAGCCAGAAAACAATCCCATTGTGCACAGCTCTTTGCTCACGATCTTGCCAAAGTACAAGAACTTGGACGGTTTTGTCATGGATCGTGTCTGTGGCTTTGCACCCAAAGCCAAAGAAGACTCTGACCTGAAACAGATCAAGTATTGGGCCATCGATCATTTCCATGCTCTGCGACACAAGCAGACCTGTGCCTACAACCCCTTGTATGTGAAGCGCTTGGGAAAGCGATTCAAGGGCATCAACTTGTCTGCCGCCGAGCAAGTCTTCAGTTGGTTTCGCAATTACGCACGCATTCTCAATGAGGCTCGCCCCCTTCGTCATTCCTTCAAGGTCCTGTACTTTGTCAAGCAGCACAACATGGCCATTCGCTTCAAAAAGGCAACATATCTCAACAAGCATCAGCGCCTCCCCAAGAAGACTTCCAAGAGCTATGCCTGCAGCAAGAAGGTGTCCAAGGTCATGAAGAAGTGAGCCTAGGTTGACAACATCTGTCTGTGACCCATAGCAATGTACTGCTTTGGTCACACCACAGGCTATAGGACAGCTTCGAAATGGTCCCAAAATGACTGCTGCACGTCTGCTCCAACAACCCAAGTATCTGTCGCATTTTGCATGCAATCATTCGAATATCATGACACGTGTTTACTCCATAATTCTATATGTTTGTCACTATTCCATCATCATGCCAGCTGTGAAGGCCAAACAACTCACAAAATCAGGACTTTCACAACCTCGCCCCCCATGACTACCCGCTCTCTATAAATATAATTATAGTTTTAGTTATAATTATAATTATGTATGTATATGTATATGTATAACATGTGTAATATATTAAAATAGTAATAACCATAATAATAATGACAACAATAACAATAATTACAATAAGAACAATACTATATATATATATATTGGGTCCATGTTAAACCTGACAGCTGGGATTTTTTCTTCGTTACTGACAGCTGTTCATTTTAGGGCCGGAAAGATGTTTCTGGGTTTCCCAAACATGGATCAGGTAGTGTTCTCCTCAATATACACATGTTTTTTCTGGAAGGCACGATGAATAATGGGATCTAATAGATATAGATTTTAAAAAAAAAAAGTATCTGGGTAAATTAGAAAATATTTCACTCACCTGAATTAAGATGAATCTTAAGGCCATAAAAGGGGATGATTTCCTTGATATATAAACCATGATTCCAGGGCTCGGTCGCGACGTGAGGTCGTTATAAGTTATCTAGAAGAATGGTCGTTATAACCTGCTTAGAGGCAGTCCCCGTCCGATTATGGGCCATCCCACTTTGAAAACCGGTTACTAAGTACTTGATCAGTAGCTTGACCTGGCCGGGTTTTTTTCCGACATCAACTTAAATGACCAATTCCCACGTCTGAAATGGGGTATTTGGCAATTTAGATTGTTGTTTTGCGTGCTTCAGACTTCTAGCTTTGAGGTTGTCTTTGTGTTTTTATCATGTAGTATGAGATTGTTTTGCAACCTCAATTTCATCGTGTCAAGTGACACAACTGTGTTGGCTATCGCCAACCTTAAAAACATTGGTCAGCAGTGTCAACAACTCATGGAACACTTCTGTCTGCCCGGCTGGTTTCTACGAGAGTCCGAATCATTGGTTTAAGGAACACGTTTACAGGAAGCAAATGTGTTGGGACCTGAGAAATTGCCCTTCAAACCCATTCTGGGAAACAACTTTTTGTCCTACAGGGGTCCCCAAAGAATGTTGGAGATTATTCGTGCCTCAGCATTTACAGGTTTCCAACATTCTCGTGTTGTTTTGTTGGTTAAATCCTTTGCTTGTGTACTAGAATCACATTCTTGCAGGTCAATTGCTGAGTTTATTTGGCCTTGAAACAAAAACCTTGAAGTGTTTCAAATTGCTCTACATTGGGGTATCCCCTAGATTTTTCCAGGGAGAATCCCCAAGTTCTCCCCATCTTTTTATAAATTGGCTTCACTTTTTCAGTGATACCCCTTGGAAAATCCCTTGCGAAGATCTGGAAATCCCATCAGAAATCGGATGTCGACGGATCATCGTTGGAAATTCATCGACTGGAATGTTCCATCGAAATGTCTGGTTTTGGGATTTACCCTCTGGTAAACATACCCAAAAAAAAACGATGGAAAGATCCACCGTATTTTGCTGGGTAAATCAACGAACTTTCGACTGGGCCATGGCATGCCATGCCATGGCCATGGCTTCCATCGTCCCGTTGGTTCCCGGTTGGGTCCCGGTTGTCCCAGTGTAACGCCTTCGCGATGTCCACATAGTTCCACTCCCAAAGCTGCACGTAGACGGGGGACCTCCCGCGTGGCGTTTCACCGGTTGTTTCACCAGGCTGGTTTTCCGTATGAATTTGGAGAGCCAAATTAAGCCGCTATAGGGTACGGGCCTGGTACCCAACATCATGGGGAGATATTCTGGAATATGACCATCTATTGAAGATTTTCTTCCGATGTGTCCCCGTTCCCCGTGAATCTTCCCATATGAAAAGGATGAGGATGAAAACAACCACAAATACATGTAAAATCAACCCATTTTCACCCCATATTCCACCAGGTCATGATGGTTTTTGCCTATCATGTGATTGAGAGTTTCTCAATTCATAGCCCCTTGGTTCTCCATTTTTTCTTGAAAATATGGGACTTTCCATAAATGGTGGTACTCCTTTATCGCTGGATGGTTTCATGGAAAATCCCATCTATACATGGGACTTGGGGGTACCCCCTTTGGAAACAAAATCCTGGATAGCCCAAACGCTCTGAAGCGCTCTATCGAAGCAGCAACATTATGCAACACATGGAGCCATGGATCCATCCCGGCTTCCCACAAGAATCTCCCAATCTCCCACAGTGCCCGAATTTGCAACTGCTGCTTTGAAACCTTGATTGTGTTCGGTATCTCCTCTTCATAGTGACAAATAATGATAAGATATCAAAATCATCATCATCAACATTATAGCAATAAATAGCAATAATCACGATAGTCATAATAACTGCCACCTGAATCATTGTTCATCCTTAAATTTGCAGGTCTTATACACGTTTCTTGTCAAAGTCACGTCAAAGAAAGCAAGTTCTAAAGGTGACATCCACGCCAGCCGCTCTAAAAAAACCATACTTTGCAAAGGCGGCACCCACCGAAAAAAACCCATGAACCCCTTCAAGGCCTTGCACAAGTGTACTCTTGAATTCATGTTCACCTTGTGCGTGTTCAAATAGGACTGAGGTGAATCACATTGAGTTACAAAGTAAAGAAGAAACCCAGGCTCTTTGACCTTTGCCCAAAACATTTTCCATCTCAGTTTCCCGCACAAATTTCCTGCTTATTGCAAGATTCGCACCAAAATCCATTTTCAACTTGCCCAAATCTGGTGCAAGTGGTGAAACAAACCTTTCAAGTGAACACATAATGAAACTATATCTTGAAACCGATTGAAACCTCAATCGAAAATATTCATCTCACCAGAGCGCGCTGAGTCTGGCTGGTGCTGGGATGCTGCTTCCAGAAAAACAGAAACCACACCAACCTGGGCGAAAATCGGCGAAACGAGACGAATGTCCAAATTTCGGCTGATCATCAGGCTCCCAACATCTCCAAGGGGAAGAATCTATGTTTGAAAACCAGTGATTTCACCAATATGACCCATTTTTCACCAAAATCATGGCTTGAGAAAAAAGACCCACCGGAAAAATATTAGAAAAAACAGCAGTTTTATGCTAAATTTTTCTAAGATTGATATAGGTTGGAGCAACACCGAAAGAAAATGGCAACCATGTGGGTATGGGTCAAAATTAGGTACCCCAAAATTATGGATGGTTAATACTAAACTAGACTAACATCTGTGGTCCCCTAGGTCTTCCATTTTGTTCCCAGAAACCCAAAGTCCAGCAGGACACTGACCACCAAAACACCGAGCCAAACCGGCGAAAACTTCACCATCGTCACCGTCAAGATGGCCCGCTGGGACAATATGAGGCAGTCGCAGAGGTACAGCACCTGGGGAAATGTCGAAACATGGGATGTTTTTTAGGAAACTTGGGGTTAAACAAACCAATTATGACTATAAAAATCAAAGTTAAAGGACAGGAAAATCGAATTATATCCAAGGAAAATTACTGTCCTTTACCAAGTATTTTCATAGTTGTAAATGGGGTTGTATATTCCATAAATGGGGTGGCTTACTGACTTATTAAGGTATAGAAAAGAGAAAATTGTTTTTTTTGAGATTCAGCCACTACAATTATTTGTTGCAAACGGGGTATTCAATTAACGTGACTGGGACCATGTATGCTCGATAGCCATGTCTCTGAAAATCAAACAAGTAAAGCATTTGGGACAACACCCTGGGACCAGATTCCCAGATGATCAGAATCCCAATGCAACAAATCATTGGGGATATTCTATGGCAATATCCCGACATGGAATCCAAGTAAAGTGATTGGCATATGGTATCAAATAGACTTGGGAAGGCATTCACAAGATGTATTGGGATGTGGTACAGCTGTACA
>CAMXCT020001774.1:42500-97500 GCA_947184155.2 Cladocopium goreaui
TCCGCATGCCCATCGCATCCGAGAAGATAGAGAAGGGCAGCACAGAACAACGGCAGGTTCACAGCCACACACAACTGCAACGAGACGTAGTCCTCCTGCAGGTACTCTGGGTCATCATATGCCATCCATACCCCGGATATATCCCACTAGTCTATATAATTGGACTGCTCGTATGGTTACCCCAATCTTTAACAATGATATATAACTATTGTTACCCTGCGTTACCCTTCCGTAATTAAACTTGGCAATTGAGAATCGCCCGAAATCAACCACGTATCATTCTTATCCAAGTTTTTCCATGACAAGTTAGGATGCTCCTTGGCTAGCTTCATCAGAGGGTATACCCAGAAATCATACCCCCAACTCTACCCCTGAGTATCAATTCTGGAGACCAAAGCCCGGAACCTGCCCCAGTTCAAATTGATGTTTCACGGGGTATATTCTCCCGATCCACTCGTTAATCATCACAGTTTGCACTACTTGATCATTTCAGAGGCATGCTACATTTTCGAACCGATGAAACCCCGCCAGCGTCAATGGTCTTTGCCCAATATTTCCGCCGGTCACCGGTCACATGTTAACAAGTCACTTTGCCCAAGCGTTTGACCACGTTGTCTCGCAGGGGGCCCCTGACATAGGCATTGAACTGGTCAATGATTTGGTCATTCGTGGGGTAACTGGTGATGTGCCGAATTTCGCGAAGCGTCTCCTCATTGGGCAGATGCTGTCCCTTCCAAAGCGGTGAGCCCGGCAATTAGAAGCCATCAGTAATGGTTAAAAACCCATGGAAAAGACTATAAATTATGGATGATTCAGATCATGAAGTATTTTGGGTTGATTGTCAGATGGTCCAGATTCGCCGTTGTGCACTTAGCTGTTGGTTTTTTCGCGTGGTCACCAACCTGGTGGTTAAGATTATGATGATTCAGATCATGGAGTATTGACTGGGTTGATTGTCAGATGGTCAAGATTGCCCTCGTGAACCTCGCTATTGGTGGTTGAAATTCTCCCTTAAGGAATCATAGGTTACAATCCCAGTCGTAAGTGGGCGACTAACCTACTTGCCCCATGTCAATCCAAATTGATAAACTACAAAAACCATCAAAAACCTGGATTGATTTTTTTATCTAAGACCTGTATTGGATAAATGAGGACATAAATATCTAAAAACCAAATCACCATGGGATAAATCACCAAGTACAAGTCAAGAAGTCCCAAACAGAAAGCATCCTCTTTTGGTACTGAAAGTGTTAAAAACCAGTGTAGATTGGTCATAGGCTGGTTCTATCCACATAGCTAAGATTCTTTCACGACTTAGTGGAGGCTGCATGCAAAGTCTACACAAAATCCATCACCGTTGGTGAAATCAGCCCAGTTTTGTGACATATGGTGACAAACCCACTGTGCTTTTCAGAGTCCACCGTCCACTGGTGGATTTGGGTTTGGCCCAGCCGTGTATTTGATCCAGCTTAAACCAGTTCGAACTCGGTCTGAACCAGTTTTTTTGTCTGAACCAGTCTGAAGGAGATTGAACCAGTTTGAATCCAGCCTGACCCCACTCTGAACCAGCCTCAGCCAGTCCACCCAGTCATCATCATCATCATCATCATCATCAGCAGCATCATCATCATCACCAGCATCATCGTCATCATCATCATCAGCATCATCATCAGCAGCATCATCATCACCAGCATCATCATCCTCATCATCAGCATCATCATCATCATCACCATCATCATCATCATCGACATGATCATCACCATCATCAGCAGCAGCATCATCATCATCATCATCAGCATCATCAGCATCATCATCAGCATCATCATCATCATCACCATCATCAGCAGCACCAGCAGCTGTTGCTGAAAGACAGTGGCCGCCGTGTGCGGTTTTTCACATGTGTCAATTTGATTTTCACATTTGCAAGTTTCAGTCGTGCACCTCCGGATTTTTTCCCAAAGGGAGGTGAGGACATGTAAGCCCCGTGTTGGTTCCAAGGCCAACACCCTTATTTTCTTAGAAATGTCAGATGGAAGCGGCAGTGCAAAAGATCAGAGGGAAAACAAGCCTTGACCGGCAATTGCACCAGTGGTGAGTGGAGTTGCTTCAGGACACCCAATGCCGGCGGCTTTGCTCCCAAATTTCACAGGCTTGATGAATGAATCATTAGCCGACAACAAGAGGAAATCTGCACAAGAAGGCGGCGACTTAGACAAGAGATACAGATCAGCAGATCCACAGACAGCTTTGTTGCAGACACTCATTGCACCTGTTGAACAAATGAGACAAACACAAGTGCAAACCTTCGATTTCATGACTGGGATGATCCAGCATCTCCAGCAATCTGGCAACAATTTTGGTGTTCCACACCCTGCTGCCGAACCTGTGAGCCATGCCCAGGGATCCAACTCCATAGCTGAAGTCGTGAAAGCAGTTGCAGAAGCAACAACAGCTGCAGCAAAACCCGGTCAAAGACCAAAAGTTCCGGATGAAGTGAAGCAAGCCATCACAAAGTATATGAAGCGCACCAGCGATCGCATCACCAAAAACATCCGAGCCAACAAGCGACTTGAGATGGCTAAGTCTGACTTAGAAGAAATGGGAACTCCAGGAAGATACCCTGCTGGAACAAGACCAGTCAAAAGCCAGGCTGACATGGCTGAACTGGATGAGCCTTTGGATGAGTGCTCAAGCAGTGATTTTGTTTTTGCAGTCACCATACCGGCAAGAACATCCAGACGTGAAGCCCTAGCAATCCTTCATCATTCTCTGACAAAAGAGACCAAGCGAATCAACACCTTAGTGTTGGAGGAGAGGGTTGCAAAGGAGAAAGCCATGCTCAAAAGAGAGCAAATCATGATTGAGTGCCAAGCCATTGTTGACAAGATCCGTGATGTTGATCATCTTGGCTTGGATGATCCCATTCAGCGACAATCCATAGATGAGGCCATCCAGGTCTTGCAAGAAGAAGGATACGGCAAAGTCATCCAAGACATACGAACAAAAGAACAGAAAGCAAAAGAAGAAGCTGAGAAAAGGCCCAAGTAGAAAAAGAAAAGCAGAAGATCTTAGAAAGTCATCCTTTTGCGTTGATGAAAGATGCCGTGGAATCCATTGTGGAAGCCAAAATTCGTGAAGTCCAACACGAAGTTGACGGTGCCATGACTGAGGAGCACAGCAGTGATGACCACATCAACGTCGACATAGAGAGAGCTTGCAGTGCTTTGCAAGAAAACGGCACGGCCCCTACAGGAGGCAAGGGGACGCATGCCAAGACCTCCAAAGCAAAGCAACAGTGGCATGCACATGTGAACCCAAGAACCTGGAACCAGTGGCAGCAGCAAAGTCAAGCAAAAGGATACGGAAAAAACGGCAAAGGAGGATATACTGGAAAGCAGCACAACAGTTGGGCCGCAAAAGGAGCTTCTTGGACGAGATACTAGCCGACCTCTCGATTGAGGACACGTGGTGGTTGAGAAACTTTGAGAAGCTGGAAGAGCGGATTCAAGTGTTTGACTTCCTATCAAAATCGGTGGTTCCAGTCAATCTATGCAAAGTACCGTGGCCAGTGGTATGGGTATTGGCCCGCTACAACCGCAAGCACATTTGGGCCACGCGGAAATTGCCACCCACAGAATGGATGTGCTCGGCTTTGCAGGAGTTTTGCCACCGCATGCGTTGGAGATGGTATTTTCGCGACAAAAAGTCTGCAAGGCCATCCATTTGGTTTCGCTCCAATGCTCATTGCGGTGAAATCATTGACCCTGGCTTGCAGTTTTGGCTTGATCGGTTTTACCAGTTGGTGGTTGGTGAAACAGTGAAAGCGCAAAAACGCGCAAAGCGAAAGAAAGAAGCGGTTTCCAACATGTCTTCACTTGTGCGATGGGGCATTCGGTTGCTCAAAGATTCGAAGTGGAGAGCATGCTGGACAGACAAAACTTCTTCTTACGCACTGGTTGAGAAGAGACAGATCTCGACCATCCACGATGATATTTTGGACAAACAGATGTATATACCCACTGTCTATAACATTTGCATGGTGGATAGTCATTTCAAAGGGTATCTTGTGTAAAACAACTCAGGGGTTATATATATGAAACATAAAATACATGACAGGGGGAAACCGAATATGACAAAGAGGCGACCGTATCAGTATGTATATATATATATAGTAAAAGGGTCATACGATACGCGCGCTCGTGAAACAACGTTCTGAAACACGGATCACAAAAAAACAAAATCTGAAAAACTGAAAATCTGCAACGATGGAACGGTTGTCGCTCAACTGCTCCTTTTTCTGCTTGCTTCTGGTCCGGGGAGATTTCTCATCGTTTTTTGACTGAGCTTTGATGCAGTTGTTGGAATCTGCAAAGTTACGATTTCCAGTTGACTTTGTCATCTGGCATTTCGTTTGTGCTGCTCAGGTTGGGTCCCCCCACCCCCAAAAGGGATGGGAGGTAGGGCCAAAAAGAAATATTGGTTGCAAAACGGGTGGCGAAGTTTTGATTCTTTTTTGACCCACCTCGACCTCACCCTTGAGATGAGAATGGCAATGGACGAACGTAAAATGAAATGGGATTGTAAATGTGGAATGTTTGCACTGGTTACTTTCTTGAAAAGTGGTGCAAGAGAATTTACAACCTTTAAAATTGACAAATTCGTTGGAGCAAAATTGGAAGTTCCAAAACGAAGTTTGTTGGTTTCAAAAACCCCTGTTGTATTCCAAGAAACACCTGAGGGAAAAAAATTAAATTCCAAGGTTTAATTTTTTCCAATTGTTTCATCAAAGATAATGCTCTCACTTCGTGACAGCACTCATCTTGTGTAAAACAACTCAGGTGTTATATATATGAAACATATAATACATAACAGGGGGAAACCGAATATGACAAAGAGGCGACCGTATCAGTATGTATATATATATATATAGTAAAAGGGTCATACGATACGCGCGCTCGTGAAACAACGTTCTGAAACACGGATCACAAAAAACCAAAATCTGAAAAACTGAAAATCTGCAACGATGGAACGGTTGTCGCTCAACTGCTCCTTTTTCTGCTTGCTTCTGGTCCGGGGAGATTTCTCAACGTTTTTTGACTGAGCTTTGATGCAGTTGTTGGAATCTGCAAAGTTACGATTTCCAGTTGACTTTGTCATCTGGCATTTCGTTTGTGCTGCTCAGGTTGGGTCCCCCCACCCCCAAAAGGGATGGGAGGGAGGGCCAAAAAGAAATATTGGTTGCAAAACGGGTGGCGAAGTTTTGATTCTTTTTTGACCCACCTCGACCTCACCCTTGAGATGAGAATGGCAATGGACGAACGTAAAATGAAATGGGATTGTAAATGTGGAATGTTTGCACTGGTTACTTTCTTGAAAAGTGGTGCAAGAGAATTTACAACCTTTAAAATTGACAAATTCGTTGGAACAAAATTGGAAGTTCCAAAACGAAGTTTGTTGGTTTCAAAAACCCCTGTTGTATTCCAAGAAACACCTGAGGGAAAAAAAATCTAAGGTTTAATTTTTTCCAATTGTTTCATCAAAGATAATGCTCTCACTTCGTGACAGCACTCATCTTGTGTAAAACAACTCAGGTGTTATATATATATATATGAAACATATAATACATAACAGGGGGAAACCGAATATGACAAAGAGGCGACCGTATCAGTATGTATATATATATATATAGTAAAAGGGTCATACGATACGCGCGCTCGTGAAACAACGTTCTGAAACACGGATCACAGAAAACCAAAATCTGAAAAACTGAAAATCTGCAACGATGGAACGGTTGTCGCTCAACTGCTCCTTTTTCTGCTTGCTTCTGGTCCGGGGAGATTTCTCAACGTTTTTTGACTGAGCTTTGATGCAGTTGTTGGAATCTGCAAAGTTACGATTTCCAGTTGACTTTGTCATCTGGCATTTCGTTTGTGCTGCTCAGGTTGGGTCCCCCCGTTTGAGAAGAGCAGCTGCAAAGGGTTGTTTGAAGAGTCTCAAGACGACATTGGTCGGGTCGTCTGCTACGTCAACAACTCCGCCCTCTGTCACCTGGAATCTGCACTTGGCTTCTGAGAGTCTGTTTCTCGATGGCAAGTCTCTAGGGTTGGAGGAAGACCATACTCGTGCTACCCATGAATACACCGGCCAAAGGACTTCCAGGGGATTTGACTCAAGTTGAAGGTGACACCTAGAAGGTCAAAGGCTTCGGCAAAATTCAAAGCTATGTCTCCTTCTTTTGCATGCGCCCAGCCCGACATGTCCAATACAGCGCTGAACGCCAGGGTCAATACTCGGCAACCAGCATCTCTTTCCAGCGTGGGAGAGTTATCGAAGTAATGACTTGTTACTGCCGCCAGGAGCTTGGTCAAAACAAACCAGAGCGCCTGAGACACCCTGACAAATCCATAAGCGCTTCCAGTGCATTCAAAAGGCAAAGACACACTGCGGTAGAAACTCCACTCGCCAGAAATTGGGAAACCTACCACAGCATGTTATTTGGTGACTTGGCAAGATGGCCATTTGCTTGTAGGCCTTGCTGAGGTCAAACGGCTTCCCCTTCCAGTCACTCAGGGGCGCACCAGCCGCGGCAGCTCCCGCCATTATCGCCAGGAACATGTATGCTGCATAGTCAATGTCCTGTAGTTGTAGCTTGACTGTTGACATGTAGGTAGAGTTCACTGCGCTTTTCTGAGCATCATATATCACACGGACCTTGCCACCTGTGCCCTGAAAGAGGACGAAACGAAGATTCAACGACCACTCCTCTGTCTCTAGCGAGACTAAGATTTGTTGTTCCATGTACGGCCCTTGGAGGAAACCACACCTCATCATTTGTGGTATCCAGTAGGCCTGCTCGTCCTCCTGAGAAAATTGCTTGCAATGGCTCATCAGGCTCTTGCGTCTCCACTGTGCAGTTTGTAACAATTCCTTCTCTGTCAGGGTCGCTAGGACCAGCCGTTGATTGTAACCCGGTGAAGCAGTCTGCAACCCCACAAGGGGAACGCCTTCTTTGAGCAATGCACCGACCCCCATGTCCCAAAAACCAAGCTTCTGTAGAACATGTTCAAAGAAAGGGCGACGTTCTTCGATTCTGTGCACTTCCGGACATCTGGGTGCAACGACTGTTTGAGGGTTGCTTCTTGCTCACGCAACTCCTTTGTAAGCTTTCGCAAGTTAAACACAGTTGCCAAGCACTCTTTTGCCAGCACAAGCGGGTCCGTGTGAACGACCTTTTTTGATCGCTTCCTTGTAGCCTCATGCAGGTATGATTCATCATCCATGGGGTGAACAACTTTTTCAACTTTGGCCAAAGACTGCACAGGTGTGTGCCACACCCCATATTTGATAACCCCTTTGTGCCTTTTTCTGTGGTTTTCTTGCGTGCTCTCACCTGTTTTGGTGTCATCTGTGTTTTGGTGTCATCTGTGCTCTCATGCTGCTCGGTGTTGTGACCCCTGTGTGAAAGAGGAGCAGCCAACAAATTGTGTGACTCCAGTGGCGATGGCTTGTCAAGCCACATGATCTCGGAGTACTCAGGTATCCATGGTTATTGTCGCAAGGTCTGCTGCCCCAAGCCGAGGTTAAGGAGCTTTTGGAGGCGTGGGTGGACACTGGGAACAACTGGCAGTTGCTCGGCAGCCTGGCGAGCACACTCGGCCATTCTGGTGCATAAGAGCAATGGATACTTCCGTTGCCAAAAGTTTTTGCGCTTGTCACGCATGCTGCCATGGGCACGAGCATCCAAATAAACACTCTCCAAAAGGGAATACCATTTGATGAAAGGCCCATTGTTTGTCTCTTGCACCAGGAGCAATAGCAATTGCCACGACCATGAACGGCCTGGATTCCCCAAAGACATCAGACATCCAGGCCTGTAGCACCAGAGTAAGATGAGGACTGCAGCTCGATACTACTTATTGGCCAGGGTCACTTTCACCAAATCTGACCCCTGCAAGTGCGGAAGGCCCAGCAAGTTGTTAGCATCTCGCGGTGACTGGAGCCCCATATGACCCCCTAAGCTCTTTGGCATTGGTTTTTCGCGTGCCCTGGAACAAGTGCGCATGGCTTGGAAAACATGAACAAAGACTCCAACAACTCAAGCTGCTGTGCATTTGAAACGTCTAAAACCAGCGTTCGCACTTTGGTGAATGCCGGTTGGCTGCACGGTCTATTGCCAAGACCTGGAATCCCAAGCGCCTTTAATGCGGCTGAAGTCCAGACGTCCACAACAAATCTCGACAACCACAGGTTGCAAGGTGAAAGCTGTACCCTCCATGAAACCTGAAGGGGTGAAAGTGCTTTGCTCTGCGCCCATGAGTCAGTGGGGGCATTCGTTGCCCGGATGGTTCTTTTGGCAAACCTTCTTCCAGCACATGTGATAGCCGTCCCTACATCTTTTCCTTGGTTTCACCTTTGCTGTGCACCGTCCAATCTGACAACGTTTACACAATTGCTTTCCATCAACGAAAATTTCACAATTGTCGGGCACTTGAATGCCCGGGCCTGGCGTTTTGCATTTCCCCTTTCCTTGTTTGCCTTTTCCGTCCGTCTGGTAAGAGCCCTGGCCCTTTGGGGCCTGAAAGGAGCTGAAAGGTTGTTCAGGCCTTGAACTTGTAGGGCTCTGCAACGGCGCCAAATGTTGTAGCACCTCTGGATGCTCGCACAGTCTCGTAAAGGCAGTATCAAATGCCTTTGCTTCGCCAGTCTTGGGTTGCAGCGTGCTTCGAGTTTCATTTGACAGCCTAACCCAAAGCGCCTTGTCTGCATTGATAATCTGTTCCACTGAAATGCTGTGATAATTTGCCAGGGGTTGCTCATGCATTTTCTCAAGAAGCTTCTGTGTCCAAAAACTCGAAGCTGTGAAGGTTGCCATACCCGACAAATCATATGTTAGACTTCTGCGCAAAGAGGCCTGTCGAAGCCTATGCTCTCCAGTGACGTTGGTGTCTTCAAGTTTCTGACGCTTGCTAAGCTCCAGTCCACCTGACCCATCCAAAGACAAAGACGTGTCCGGTTTTGCATGCAATATCTCATCTTGACTTGACGTGCATTCCTGAAGGTCCATGTAAGACCCCACATTGTCATCTAGTTGTTGGCTAACCTTGTCAACAAGGCTATGAGAGGGCCCGACTGCGGTGTGAAGCTAATCCATGCCAGACGTTGCTGTTCCTGTCTGATCCTGTCCATCTTTTCTGCAAGTGGAATGTCCCGTGCTTCACTGGTTTCATTCCGATCAGCTCTGGCTTTCAAATCTTCTAAGGACAGGGCATGCACCTCAAAAAGGAGGCGACGAAGCTTTGAGGCTACCGCCGCCGAGGGAGCAGCCCCCAAGGACGTCGTCAAGAAGGCTGTCGAGGCGGACTCATCTGACTGTCCAGGTTGAAAATTGCAACAATAAGCAAACGTAGCATAGCAGGTTGTGTCTGCGGCCGCCAGTGCATCAATATCCTCGTTTGCTGTGCCCAACTCCAGAGCTCTGTCTTTGAAAGCCACTTGGGAATCGATCGCCATTGAGGTCCCGGCCGGAGGTTCAAGGACATGTCACAAAAACCGTGCATGCCTTGTGAAAAGAAAACTTTCGAAATGGGACCCCCCAATACACCTTCGACTGTCAAGGTGTGCATCTTGACAGAAAGGATAAAACAAACATTTCAAAATCATTGCAAAACCACAGGCAATGAAACAGGTGATTCATGAATGGCCTCAAGTGACGGATATGCTGTGACGTGTTGTTCACGCAGCTCAGCCCAAAAGATTTGCAATGAAACGCGGATGAATTTGCCCTTACAACGACAACATTCTGACCTCTGCCACATGCCACGTCATGCACGTTAGGCATTGGGTCAATGCCATGTTGCTCAGGGAGATTCCGGTTTAATTTGCAAGTTGTTTGGTTTGAGTTAATGTGAACATAAATGTCAGCATGTCACTAATGCATGAATTGAGGCCAGCACTGCTATCACTCTATTTTTCCTGCGCCTGATGCCAATTGCAAACTACCTGATAGGTCATTTTCTTCCGAAAACGTACCGTCAGCAACGTTGCCTTGTATGAGTGGGAGCAGCTTGCACAAGTCACAGCTCCCGCATTGCTGAGATCTTCCCTGGTGGCTCTGCGGAACGATGATGAAGCACTTCGGCCACACCAAAATTTATGTTGATCCACCAGCTCCAAACAAATGACCTGCGACTTGATATTGATGAAACATGATCTCTGTCAATGTCAGAGGTTGCCAAGCGCTTGAATGTTGAGGGCATCAGCTCCTCGTGCTCGCCATCCAAAGAAGCGACGCCGGATGCGTCTGATGAGCTGGAGGAATTGTCACTCTCTTCCTCCTGCATCTCACGTGCGCGGTCCGTTGTCAGTTGCAGAAGCCTCTGAACCCTGTCGTTGTCAGGCTGGAAGGTCTCCTGTCTGATCTTTTCGAGCATGATATGGATCTTCAGGCACAATCCAATTTGGTTGTCCCGTGAGTAAATCAAAGCAGACTTGTATTGCGAGCTGACATGGTGGCCCAACGCTAGTTGCTCCTCTGGTGAGAAAAGTAAACTCTTGGCAGCAGCCCAACTGAGCATGGTCGCCTTGAGCGCGTGGACAGTGAGCATCGAGGCTCGTGCTGCACCTACTGTTGGTTCCAAAAGCCCCCTAAGCCAGCAGGAAGCTTCTGCTGTTGACATCCTTGAATCTGTCCAGCCATGCACCTGTTCTGACCATGAACACAAAAATTGGGGCCAGCTTTCGCAGTGCGCCTGCTTCCGTGCTACCATCCAATGTTCTGCCCAACGTTCATCTGCCAACGTCTGACCAAGTGCTGTAAGAGGTAACAGCTCTCCCTGTTGTTCTTTGGACCGGGGCGGTTTGTGCTTGGCAGTTGCGGCCTCCCGTAGTGCAAGCTTTCCTGCATTCGACAATTCGCTTGAAACCACATGCATAGAGTCATGCCATCTTGCAGCTGCCATCATGCAGAAAATCAAGTGGCCAGCAATGACTTTGCGATGCAAAAGGCCTTCACGCAGGCAAATTAACTCAAGCTCTCGCACCTCAAATGTGGTGAGCACCTCTGCCGGCTTTCTCACCCCTTTTGTCAGGTAGATTGCATGGACCGCCCCCACAACACGTGCACTGAGCATGACATCGAGCTCTGTCTTGCAAAATCCCAACAAAGCATTTGAAAATAGCAATGCCTTGATGAACTGAGCCGGTGTGGTCAGCCCTGCTTCAACGCAGCGCAGGTGACAGACATACGCATAAATGATGTCCTCTGGTTGGTTGAAAGGGGATCCCAAAAAAAAAATCTGCAGCCAGCAAGAAAACCTCCACATGGAGTTGCAACGCTTGAGAAGAGTTCCTGAAGACTTAGGGACAAAGACATCATTGAAAATCAGTGCCAAGTCATCTGATGTGCAACGAGTGCCAGCAAACGTCACCAAAGAAAGACCCAACCTTGTAGCATCCACTTCAAGCAAAACCGTGGTCTTGTACCGTGACCATGACAGACATCTGTAGTCATCATCTGTTGTAACAAACCTAGCCGTCCTGATACGTTGCACAGCTGTCTCCATCTGTTTGATTTGTTTCGGGATTGCAGCTGCTGAGTCACCGGCAGAAATATGGTCTGCCATCCCGACCCCAGAAAAGAGAGCACCTGCTGAGCGTCCCTCCCAAGGCGCCTTTGGCTTGGAAAAGATGGCCGCTAGGGGGCTCTTCTGCCACGGCTGCTTCAAATCCGACATCTGTATGTGCAACAAGTGTGATGCAAACTCATCTGCAGTTCGTTTGATACCCAAGGTTACTGAAGAAGAACTGGAGGAACTCTGAGGTCTGGACTTCGGCTTTGGCGTCATGAAAAAAGGACGTGAGTCATCCATGAAGCTCATGTGTGCTGTAGATTGATTTTCAGCGTCAAAAGCAGGCGACCCAACACCGTCAGCAAAACCTACATGATTCCATGACTCATCAGCAGACCCCGTCTGGTCCTCCAAACATCCATCAAACAAACCTTGCTGCAGACCGTCAAGTTGATCATTCTCTGAGTCAAGTTGTCTGGCCAAGCCTAGCCTTTGCCATCTGTCTCTAAAACCACCGTGAATCACAACCATGTCCCTTGTTTGAGTTGTAATGCCCCTGATGAAAAAGAAACAAGGTATCAAAACCCAAGGTGACGATGACATTGATGCCTTCTGTGGGTGGTACAAGTGCGAATACACGCACAGCTGCACCAATTGCACACCTCTGTGCAGTGGAAGGGAGGTGTCTCGTCTGCCGCGGGCACCTGAGGCAACTGGATTCGAAAACGTCTAGCCAACTCGTAGCCCACGCTAATTAGGGTCTGAATGAGCTGAGTGATTGTATAAAGTTCCAAATCAGTTGCAGAGGGTGGCATCAAAGTTGAAAAATCCACAGGAGGAAACTAAGAGCACCAGCAAAATATCCGATCAAAATTCCACAGCAGAGCGATCGAAATAAAAATGTAGATGGTGCTGTTCCCAAAATCAACGTGGATTCCATTGCGGTGCGTCCCTTCGCAGTCGCAGGCCGGCGCATGCAACTACGTCGACGTAAAAAGAAATATTGGTTGCAAAACGGGTGGCGAAGTTTTGATTCTTTTTTGACCCACCTCGACCTCACCCTTGAGATGAGAATGGCAATGGACGAACGTAAAATGAAATGGGATTGTAAATGTGGAATGTTTGCACTGGTTACTTTCTTGAAAAGTGGTGCAAGAGAATTTACAACCTTTAAAATTGACAAATTCGTTGGAACAAAATTGGAAGTTCCAAAACGAAGTTTGTTGGTTTCAAAAACCCCTGTTGTATTCCAAGAAACACCTGAGGGGAAAAAAATAAATTCCAAGGTTTAATTTTTTCCAATTGTTTCATCAAAGATAATGCTCTCACTTCGTGACAGCACTCATTTCCAAGTTGCACACAATATACAAATTTTGGAAAACAGTCCGGAGCTTGGCGCACAACTGCGGAAAACTACGAAACTGACGGGTGCTTGCTTGATCTCCAGATTAAACTTCACCGTCAAGAGCCACAAGCCGCAAGGCCAAGTATCTGTAAGGAATTTACATGAATTTACATTGCTCAGGAAGTACAGCTTCAAAGGCGTGGGGTTATGGTTGCAAAAAAGATTGGCCAGCAAGCTGGACAACATTCCATACCTCATTAAGAACCGAATCCAGGTTGGACTTCTGCTAAGAGATATCTCCTTGAGTAGTGGCGTCTCAGTGCAGAAGTTCGACATAAAAGAGTTCTTCATTTCAGGGCCTTTGGATGAGTTGCAGCATGATGCTATGGCAATTTTCGAGAATGACAACAATGCTACAAAGCGAACAATTGCGGAAGCCATGAACTTGTGAATTTCTTCGCAATCTGTCGGCAGCAACATCACAGGCCGCTGCGTGCAAGTTTGCGAAGGTTCTGGAATGGGTTTGCCTCAAAGTGGAGGCATTGCTGACGCTGCTTTTCACACCAAGGCAGAGCAAGTTTTACTTGACCCGGTGTCCAGAGAGCAAGCTGGCATTTTGATCTGCGATTCAAAGATGATGGGCTCATTTTCAGCAACAATCGAGTGGGAATCCAACAGTGGTTTCAGCGCTTCCGTGACAGCGCGGACTACTTCAAGGTAATCTGTGAACAGGTTGTGGATTTCAACTCCAAAGAATCTCAAGAACTGCAATTTTTGCAGTTTCCTGCAGGGTTCGAGCCACACCACATTCCAAAAGTGTGGCTGTACCCTTGAGCCAGTTTTCTGCCCACGCACCTAGCACAAAGAATTGGCTAGTGGCACACCTAAAGAGCATGTGCCAACTAGCAAGTGACAGGCTGGCCGCGGAAGAAACAAAGAGACAAATCATGCTTCCTGACACAAGGTTCCCCGCCTGGAATCTTGGAGCAGATGTTGGCTGTTCAAGCGTGGCAAACTCTGGTGGCTCCCCATACCATGGCATCCTGCATGGATCCTGTCGAATTTTGGACGGGTGATCCGTAGCCTATTTGCCCCAGAGCACCGGGCCATCATACAGCAGGCATTCAACATTACTGACCCAAATTCAGTCCCTGTAGTACGCCTTGCTTGGAAAAACAGATTGCCACACAGTGGGCAAATGCTTCAAAGATTATGAGACTGAAGGTTGGCAGGGGAAGGTGGAGGATGCATCAGCCGCACCAGCAGCTGTTGCTGAAAGACAGTGGCCGCCGTGTGGGGTTTTTTCACATGTGTCAATTTGATTTTCACATTTGCAAGTTTCAGTCGTGCACCTCCGGATTTTTTCCCAAAGGGAGGTGAGGACATGTAAGCCCCGTGTTGGTTCCAAGGCCAACACCCTTATTTTCTTAGAAATGTCAGACGGAAGTGGCAGTGCGAAAGATCAGAGGGAAAACGAGCCTCGACCGGCAATTGCACCAGTGATGATGACTGGGTTGATTGTCAGATGGTCAAGATTGCCCTAGTGAACCTCACTATTGGTGGTTGAGATTCTCCCTCAAGGAATGATAGGTTACAATCCCAGTCGTAAGTGGGCGACTAACCTACTTGCCCCATGTCAATCCAAATTGATAAACTACTTCAAAAACTTATCACCAAGTATAAGTCAAGAAGTTCCAGACAGAAAGCATCCTCTTTTGATACTGAAAGTGTTAAAAACCAGTGTAGATTGGTCATAGGCTGGCTCTATCCACATAGCTAAGATTCTTTCACAACTTAGTGGAGGCTGCATGCAAAGTCTACACAAAATCCATCACCGTTGGTGAAATCAGCCCAGTTTTGTGACATATGGTGACAAACCCACTGTGCTTTTCGGAGTCCACCGTCCACTGGTGGATTTTGGTTTGGCCCAGCCGTGTATTTGATCCAGCTTAAACCAGTTCGAACTCAGTCTGAACCAGTTTTTTTGTCTGAACCAGTCTGAAGGAGCTTGAACCAGTTTGAATCCAGCCTGGCCCCACTCTGAACCAGTCTTGGACCAGCCTCAGCCAGTCCACCCAGTCTGAACCGAGTTTGAAACGACTCGGAGTGCTCAGTCTGAAGCTTGAACTGGCCTGAAGCAGCGTGAGCCAGTCTGCCTACTATGGGATACCCCTTGCGGCAAGCTTTCTTTCGGCACGCGAGGGTTGTCCCCGCGCACATCCTGCCATCACGGCATCCTGAACCAGTTTGAACCAGCTGCAAGCGTCCATCCATCTGGTTCCGAGGGGCGCCCAGAGAAGTCCATGAATTTTTGATGTACCTTTGAGAACCCTGGAGATCATGGAGAAATCCCCAGTTGATGGCGAAATTCATGGTTCAACCGTTCAACCTCTCCTTTTTGCTGTTAAGATTTCATTTTTTTCTATGGGACAACATAACTCAATACTTAATCGCCAAAACCATCCACAACCCATCATCTCCCCATATAATAGTTAACCCATGTGTACCCCATAAAGCCCTTGTTTCAATGCTGGTTGACTCCCCTTTTTTCCGCCCAAGTCTCCGGCAGCAGCGCGGTCACCGCTTCGGCTTCCGTGTCCATTTCAGCATCGAAGGCTACAGAAATGGCAGGTTCCAAGGCCTCGTCGAAAAGACTCAACACCTGGGAAGCGAAAGGGAAAACATTGGGATTCTGCAACATGTCCAGCTCCTGACCTGCCAGGTACCTTCCTTTGCCAATCAGCATTGCCAATCTGAAACTTGGATGACTCCGTGATGCTTGGCTCATATGACCATACGGGTCTGTAGGGGCCCCTTTGAACACTTGATGGTGCGATTGTACGCACACCCGCTGTGCATGGAAAACATTTGCTGAGCCTTGCGCTCGCTTCATTTGCTGTGCTGTTTGATTGGTGGGGCTGTGGAAACCCCATTTGGTTGAGAGCTCAATCTGCTACCAGTGTGCACCCGCTACACTGGTAGCGGAGCAAGTGTTGCTCCAGCTGCTGCGCTACTACATCCTCAAGGGATTGGCTTGCGCTGGACTTGCGGCTGTGCCAGGGCCTTTGAATCTCTTGCTGCTGCTGCAATCATTGCTTGAGGCATTGACGTTGCGGCGACAGTCGGGCTTTTGCATTTTTGGCTGCAGCTGACTTCTTTGTACTTCCAGGTGACGCGACCTGGGCCTTTGCTTTTTCCTTGCAGTCTCCTTTGGCAAGATGGAGAAGGAGCACCATGTGCCTGGTTGGGATGGTCAAGCCAAGGGCTGGCGCCGATACACCCGAGAAGTGTGTTGGTATGTCCGCGCCACGCCTCAGAACAAGAGGCGACATTGCGCTTCAAAGCTGATGAGTAGGCTGACTGGGCCTGCTAGGCTTCTGGCGATGTCTTGGCCAGATGTGGACTTCGACAAGGTTGGTGGCACCAAGGAGTATCTGCGTCGACTTGCAGTTTCTCCTTTGGTGAGGCAATCGCTTCCAAATGCCGCTGCTATTTGTCAGCAGTATTTTTCCTTCAAGCGAGCTCCAGGAGAACCAATTCATGCCTTTTTGGTTCGAGAAGCTTTGGGCTATAGCGAGTTTGTGGAAGCCATCATACGTCTTTACGAAGACAAGCATGGGATCAAACAGGATGACAAAGATTTTGGTCTGCCTTCTGATGAACTGGAGGACGAATGGACTCAAGGTGAGTGGGATGACTGGTGGCGAACGTCTTCTTCCCCTCCATCAGAAGTTCCCGAAGTTCCTGCTGAAGATCCACCACAAGCTCCACCTGCGGCAGCCACTGCTGCGCCTCAAGTTGCTGCTGCAGAGCCGGCTACACCTCCTGGTGACATGGGCTCTCCTACTGGCCGAACACCTTCGCGCCAGTCTGGAAGAGTGCCTCCACTGGTTCCTGAGAAACGATCTGTCGGAATTCCATCAACTTCTCCTGACGTTGTGAATGAACTGACGCTGGCCGATAGCTTTGTGCTCGGCGTCCTGCGTGGTTTTCGAGTTCTTCAAGCTGCTGGGCTTTCACCTGAAGATAAGCGTGACATTCTGGGCACGACCCGTGGCAGTTTAGAGTTTGAAGTTGTCACCCATGCTCTTCAAACCCTGTGGGATGAGCAATTTCTTGGTCGTCAGCATGGACGTGGCCAACAACATGACAACTATCAAGCTGAACACTATGATGAGTGGTGGCTAGATGGAATGGCTGCTTATGGTGATGACTGGGAATGGAATGGTGACGACTGGGACTGGTGGGACTACGATGGTTACTATGCCAGTCTTCCTGAAGAAGCTGCCGCAGAAGAAGAGACTTCACCGTCTCCTGAGGATGAAGCTGCTCTCAAAGAAGCTCAGCAAGCTGAGCGCGTGGCTGAGTCCTTAGCAGCCGAAGCTCAGAGAACGTGGAGTGAAGCTCAAAGGGCAACACAAGCCTTGAGGAAGGATAGGGGCTTTGGTCAGATTCCTGTTCAAGGCAAACCTGCTGGCCGAGGACCTTGCTTTATTTGTCATGGCCCACACCTTTCCAGTGAATGTCCTGATCGGCGACACCCCTACTACAGTAAGGGTTTCAACAAGGGCAAGTTCAAGCCTCACTACATGACTGAATACGAAGAGGTTGACAACTATTTCACTGGCAAGGGCAAGGGCAAGAAGGGATCGAAAGGTCTCAAATGGCTCGAGGCTCAAGCGTGGGTCAAGGGCAAGAAAGGCAAGGGCAAGGGTCAGTCTCGACCCGCGGTGAACGCATACAGTGCTGGCATGTATGGGCTAGAGCTCATGGATGTGAAGGAGATGAACACGGCTGCTAGCTCCACTTCTTTGTCTCCCAGCCAAGGTTTGATTGACTGCGGAGCGACTGCATCAGCCGGTCCTCTCTTGGCAGTTCAGTCGCTGATTTCTAGTGTCTTGGAACGTGACCACCAAGCGGTGATTGACATTCAGAAGTCCGAGCGACCGTATTTTCGCTTTGGCAATGGGCAGTGGGGCAGGGCTTTGTTTCGAGCATCTATCACATCACATGCTAGTGGTTCCCCAAAGACCTTCAAGCTGTTTGCGTTGCCCAATCCTCCTCAACTACATGATCCCAACTTTGATCGTTCAAGCATGGTTCCTATTTTGGTTGGTATGGATTATTTGGGGGATGCACATTTTGGACTTTGCATTGACTTTCCCACGGGCATGGCTATTCAAACCAACGATGGTGAAGCTTTTCAACTTCCAGTTAACCAAAAAGGGCACTATGTTTTGGATGTTGTTCAGCTTCTAACTGAAGGACATGAATGTCATGAGGGTCATGCCACCATCCGGGTCAAGGGTGCCGAAGCTGTGCATTCACTTCAATCTCTAGAATTTCATCCAGTTGAATACTATGATCTCACGGTCTCTGAACGCATGCTTGATGAGAAGGTGAAAATTGAGGCAGTGCAAAGACTGAGAACTTTGAGATCACTTGCTCAGCCTTCGAATGCTTCAGCATCTGGCTCAGCTCTCATGATCTCCAAGAGCAACAGCGCAAATTCGAGTTCTTCCAAGTGTGCTCGCCATGTCGACCTCCAAGGAGATGATCACTGCGGAGCAGTCCAAGCAGTTGACCAGCATGGCGAAGCAAAGCACACCGAAGAAGGCACCAGCTCAGCCTTTCAATCCTTCCAGAGAGGTCAGTATGGACCTGAGGGATCCAAGGGCCAAGGCCAATCAATGGCCGTGCTATGCGGCGCACACAGCGACGGGAGCGCGATCCAACCAGCACGGTCGATGGATCGAATGTGCAGTGTGCGGCCTACGTCTGTCCTATGTGCCGAGAGTGGGTGCAGCCGGTCAGACGACCAAGTGCGAGAATCCGGGGATGGTGGAAAGGATGCTTCGAGAGACCTTTGTGATGACCGAGGGTCGACGCCCAACCTTGGAGCTATGCCGTGCCATGCAGGCCAAGATCGATGCGGACGAGGTTGTGAATGCCCTGGTCATAAAGATCAACGAAGCTCCAAAGCCTTCCAACGTGCTGTTCCACGACGGCTACAAGACGAAGCCGAAGACACCCCCTGGGAGCCCAACTCCATCCTGGGAGGCAATCAGCGAAGCGCCGACTCCTGCCGAAATGGAAGCTCTTCTGTCCGAAGAGGAGAAGAGCAAGCTGAAGCAGGTGATTCAAGAGCGCAAGGGCCAAGCTCAGTCATCGATGGCTGCTCCATGTCAAAACGCCAACAACGAGGAGAGCGAGATGAACTGAGATTGCCGAGCACGAGACCTTTGACTTCAAGGGTGGCATCCAAGTTGATGAACATGGCTGCTTCTATGCTAATGGTGATGGCTGCCAGCACCATTCAACTTTGTCTTGATGGACGTGATGGTGTCTGGGAAGTGGCATGCTCGCCACACAGCTGGCTCTCCGAAGCTTGCAACTCCCAAGGTCTTCAGTCGAGGAGAATCAATCTCCACTCTGGCTTTGATTTGTACCAGCCAGCTACTTGGGAGCGTTTGAAGCAGCTCCGTGCTCAACGAAAACCCAAAAAGATCTGGCTCAGCTTGCCGTGCACCAAGTTTTGCCAGTGGACTTACATCAACTATGCCTCTCCTGAACGTCAGGAACTCTTGAAACAATATCAACGGAGAGAACGCAAGATGTTGTGGTGCATGAACTCCTTTGTCCGTGATGCTCTTCTTCAAGACCCAGATTGTCAAATCTACTATGAATGGGTGTTTCCTTGTCGAGGCTGGCAAGAAGCTCCCATGTTGGACTTGGAGAAGTACATCCACTCTATTGGACTTCCATGGCTTGACTGCCGAGTTGATGGGTGTCGTTACGGCCTCATGGACAGCAAGAATGAAGGCTTCATTCGAAAACGGTGGCTTATCAAAACCACCGATGAGCAGTTCCACCTCAACTACAAGACCAAGACCTGTTTGGGGTCTCACAACCATGTTTGGATCCAAGGGCCTGAAACGGCTCGATCGGCATATTATCCTTGGCGTTTTTGCCAGTCAGTGGCTCGTTTTTGGAAACAGCAGTTTCTGTCTGACAAGCATTTGAAACTTTTGTACGCCAAGGAAGACTACGCGGATCCTCTGTGTCAGTCCTTGGACGTTGAAGATCCTGAACAAGTTTTACTACCAGTTTTGGCCGCTCTCCCAGCACAACAAGAAGATCTACCAGATGATGAATCACCAGAAGGTCTTCCACATGAGAGGTCTGCCCAGCCACCTGCAGATCCTGCTTCTGATGAACCAAGCTCTGACGAGCTCAAGAAGTGGCAGGCCAAGATCGCGGCCTACCACAAAGCTGCTGGTCATCCGACCAATCGCAACTTGGCCCGCTTGGTCAAGAATGCTGGCCAACCTCAGTGGAAAATTGATGAGGTGATGAACTACAAGTGTCCTGCCTGTGAATCCATCAAGCCTGGTGGTACGAGCTCTGGCTCCATTCCACCTGCCTCTACAGCTCCCATGTTCAAAGCATGGCAAGCTGTTGGAATGGACACTTCGGAATGGAAGATTCCTGGATCAAGGCTGAAGCTCAAGTTCCTTCTGATCATGGACTTGGCTACGAAGCTGCGTGTCCTTTGCCACATCAAGACCTATGAGAACTTCAAGCAAGAAGGTGAAACTCATCAAGACATCATCAGATGTTTCTCTGAAGGATGGCTAGGTCACTACCCCAAACCGAACTTGGTGGTGATGGACAGCGCCAACACCTTTTCCACGCCTGAGTTCTCCCAGTTTCTTTCTGAGCTGAACATCCAACAGCACTTCATCCCTGAGAAGGAGCCCTGGGCGAACGGTGCTGTTGAAGCTGCAATCCAAGATGTGAAAACAACAGCTACGGCAATCCACCTCGAAGACACGGGTCAAGACCCAAAGGTGACGCTGGCTTTGACTGCTTCCTCTCTCAATGCCACGGAATTTACTGCTGGGTTTAGCTCTTTTCAATGGGCATTTGGCAGTCAATATTCTCTTGCTGATGAGGACTATCGGACTTTCAGCCAGCTTGATACCACCATGGACTTTCAACGGTTGGTTCAAGCTCGACAAAAAGCTGAAGAAGTAGCAGTCCGCACTCGAGCTCGAAGAGTCCTCTCCAAGCTCAGCAACACTACAGTGCGCCAGCCTCTTAGAACCTTTGAACCTATGGACTTGGTCAAGGTTTGGCGACGATACCAACCAGCTGATCAACATCTTGGCAAGCGTGGAGGGTTGAAAAAGTCTGGGCGACCACACTGGATTGGGCCAGGCCGTATCATTTTCCAAGAGGTCCTGCCCCATCAATCTCCTGATGATGCTCGACGCCATATCTGCTGGGTGCTCATTGGCAAGCGGGTCAGGCGGTGTTCGGTCCATTCCATCCGACCTTGCACACCAACTGAGCGTATGGAGTATGACCTGACCAGCGGAGAAGATGCATCGAAATGGAAGACATTGGCCGACATCATCCCCAAGCGTGAGTTTGAGGATTTGGCTGATGATGAACCAGGTCCTGATGAAGTTGAATGTCCAGATCTTCCTCTACGGCCAGATCAAACCACACTGGTTCCTGTGACGCGAGCATGGCGGAAATCAACTTACGGACCAATGGATTGGCGCCGAATTCCACGAAGCTCTCCACTGGGTGTCGGCGATGGACTTCGAGACACCAGAGCTTTCTCTTATGTGCCTGCTCCGCAACAATCAAAAGCTGCTGCCTCTTCTCCTGTTCTTCCACCTGCAGATGCTGAGCAATCAGCCCCAGCATCACCTGGCTATGATCCTGGCACACCGATTGGTGCCACGGCCAACACTGATGATGAGGCAGTGAATGACTATGGTCCTATGTTGGATGATGGGCCTTCCGATCCACCTGACTCCAAGAAATCACGAGGCTCCTACGACCTCAAATGGGTGGAACAACTTGCTGCTGAAGCTGACATGGAATCCAAGGCCTTGGACTTTATGGCCGCGCTTCAGCAGAATGATGAATGCCTGGTCTTCAACATCGACTTGGACTTTCAGTCGCATAGGCAACAGAAAGTTTTTTTGAAAGGAATCCAGTGGCGTATCTGGTTCGCAAACTCAACAGCTCAGAAGTCAATCTTCAGCGTCTGGGCCCTGCAGACCTTGAACTCTTCAGAAGGGCAAAGCAGAAAGAAGTTCACAGTTTTATACAGAACCAAGCAGTACGTCGCTGCCTCAACAGCAGCGAGGTGAAGGAGGCCTACTCCACGGGCAGAATATTGAAAGCCCGATGGGTACTGACCTGGAAGGCTGTTGCTCCAGATGAAAAGACCGCCGCTGAGGAAGACAGGCACAAGAATCCTGACAGCGTCGTCAACGCCACAGCCACCAAGAAGGCGAAGGCGCGCATTGTCCTCCTGGGCTACCAGCACCCCTCTCTTCTTGACAAGGGGTTCAAAACATCAGCTCCGGCGCAGAGTTCCCTGGGCAGAAATATGCTCTATCTACTCGCCGTGACGCACCAGTGGCGACTACATGGCCTGGACTTAGCGACGGCATTCTTGCAGACAATGCCTACTGAGGCCGACAGCAAGATATGGACAACAGGTGTCCAGGAACTTCACGATGCACTCCAGATCCCACGAGACTCTGTCTTGCGTATTCTTCGCAACATCTACGGGTCAACAACGGCCCCAAGGGGTCTCTGGCTTGATCTGCATCGTACCTTAACCTCCTTGGATGGCCGTGCTGCACTTGGCGAACGTTGCCTATGGCTTTGGTTCAGCAAGCACGAGAAAGACATCACGGGCAAGTTTCCTCGGCTCATAGGAGCCATGGGTGGTCATGTGGATGACTTCCACAGGATCGGTGATGACACATCCTTGGAGTGGCAACAGATTTGCCAGAAGATAGATGCCTCCTACAAGTGGGGAACTATGAAACGCGACAGCTATCGCCATGCTGGAAGTGACATCAACACCATTGAGACCAAGAATGGCTTCAAGCTGCGCATCGATCAAGATGCCTATGTTGAATCATTGCCGGATGTCAACATTGATACAGTTCGTCTTCGCAGCAATGGTCCTTTGACTCCTTCTGAGGTGGCTGCCTGTCGTACCTCTCTTGGTGGACTTCAATGGCTAGCCATCCAATCTCAACCTCAACTTTGCTCCAGGTGCAACATTCTTTTGACTGAGATTGTAACAGCAGGCACACTGGAACACGCGAGGGAGATCCAACAAATGATTGGCGAAGTGCGCCGTGAACCTCAACACCTTGAGTTTTTCAAGCTGCCAACTGTGGAGCGATGGAATCAAATGGTTTTCATCACTATGGGAGATCAAGCCCACAACAATCGCCCAAAAGGCGATAGCACTGGTGGACTTGTTACACTTGCTGCTGGACCTGAAGCTGTCTCAGGGTGTGTGTGTGTCCCATGATGCTCCTGACCTGGCGAAGCTGGAAACTGAAGCGAAAGGCCATTGCCTCCAACGACGCAGAGGTGCAAGCTGTTTTGGAAGGTGAGGACCAGAATTACCGGGTCCGACTTCTGTGGACTGAAATGCATGGCGCTTGTTTTGGACGTCATGGACAGCGTGATGACTTGATTGAAGCCACCGAAAACCAGGTGAGATGTATCAAGGGCATCATTTGCACGGATAGCCGTGGTGGATATGATGCGGTGGAGGTGAACGAATCCCCTCTCCTTGGTCTTTCAAATCTCCGAGCTGCCCTTCAAGCATTTCAGCTTCGAGACAACTTGCAGCGAGTTGGAAGTGAACTTCGCTGGCTGGCATCTGACTATGATTTAGCAGACTCAATGACCAAGAAGCGCAACGACAGCCGAGATGGCTTGATGAAGTTTTTGCGTCATTGGCATTGGAGTATTGCTTTTGATCCTTCTTTCACTGCTGCCAAAAAGAACAAGCGTGCCGGACTGACTGCTGTAAAGAAAGTTGATGACGCTTTGCATGGTCTCTTTGCGCGAGCCTTGCAGAATAATGACACAGTCAATGCCGCTTTGATTGAGCAGCTGCTGATTTCAACTGAGAGCGCCAGTGAGAGTGATAGTTTTGAAACCTGGCAGGATGTGATCTATGAGCAATCGAAGTATTGCTCAACCTTCTTTTGTGCTGGTGCAACATGTCCAGCTCCTGACCTGCCAGGTACCTTCCTTTGCCAATCAGCATTGCCAATCTGAAACTTGGATGACTCCGTGATGCTTGGCTCATATGACCATACGGGTCTGTAGGGGCCCCTTTGAGCACTTGATGGTGCGATTGTACGCACACCCGCTGTGCATGGAAAACATTTGCTGAGCCTTGCGCTCGCTTCATTTGCTGTGCTGTTTGATTGGTGGGGCTGTGGAAACCCCATTTGGTTGAGAGCTCAATCTGCTACCAGTGTGCACCCGCTACAGATTCTTTGGTGGGGATTTCAAGATTTTCATGGTGATTTCATGGGATTTTAGGGGTTTTTGATGGGATTCCATTGGATTTTAGGGGGAATGTATGGTGATTGAAGGCAATTTTTGATCATTGAATGATGACTTGATGAGAATTGAATGCGAATCTCATGGGAATCACATATTGATGGACGGACAATTTGTGTGAAAAAAGGAATGAATTTCAGAAACCTAGTAAGAAAGGTGGAATGCCAAAAAACAGTCCAGAAAATGGTGTTTGAAGTCAAAGATTGGGATTTAATCAACATCAATGGAGAACGTTAGTTTCCATGGAGGGTTGAGCAACAAAAATATATGGAGAACGAAGAGTCTGGGCCGACAAATGCGACAAATGGGGAAAAATTGCGGTGTCCACCCACAAAATAAATCCATACCTGCGACGAAGCCTGCTCCTTGGGCAGCAATTCGGAACCATGGGCGGTTCGTAATTATGGGGAAGTTGATGCCAAATTCGCTGAAATCATAGCCAGTTAGCCGCACCACGCCAATTGTTTCAAGAATTCGGAAGATGCGTCGTGTTTGACTCCAGCTGCAAATTGACTTGTAATCCCCGTTTACTGTAGATATCAATCCCTATAAAACCAAGTTGTTGGAATTATAGACGTGGCGTTTCCGAACTAAGGTACTCCCCCCTGTACTTGCTTAACCATCCTTTCTTGTGTGGATCAAAACCACATTGGCCGCCATTCGGTTCCGGATAGGCCGAAGGCGCCTGCTCCTCAATGGCTAGACGGTCCGTCTCCAGGGTGCACTTGGCATTGCGGAAATCGAACTCGGACATCCGATCCAACATACCTTGGTGGTCGATCCCCTGCTGAAGGTTGCCCTTTCTCAGGCTCTAAAGATACCAGTAATACCGCACAAGGTGGTGGCGGAAGTTTCAATAATAGGGCATTATAGGAGAGGTGAGTTGTTGAGATGCATGGATGGCAGAGCGAATCCACTGATGAACCATGATGAACCGTAAGGGTTGGAGCTGTGTTTTTTTGAGTGGTTGCAGTGGTCACCTCAACCACAACTGAAGGATGTAGTGTGGTGTAGGGTAGTGCAATGTAGTTGTAGTTGCAAGTGTACTTGTAGTTGTATCGTAGCGTAGTTGTAGCTGCAGTTCATGCTGTTGTAGTTGTAATTGTAATAGTGCAGTTGTAGCAGTTGTTGTAGCTGTTGTTGTCGTAGTTGTACTTGTAGTGTAGTGTACTGGCGTGGCAGTGTAGTGTGGTGAAGTGGAGTGTAGTCTGGCGTAGTGGAGTTGTAGTTGTAGTTGCAGTTGTAGCTGTAGTTGTAGTTGTAGTCGAGTGTAGTGTAGTGAAGTGAAGCGTAATGTAGTAGTAGTTGTAGCTGTAGTTGTACTTGTAGCTGCAACTGTGGTTGGTACTGTTGTAGTTGTAGTTGTAGTTGCAGTTGCAGGTGTAGTAGTCGTAGTCGTTGTTGTTGTTGTTGTTGTTGTTCTTGTTCTTGTTCTTGTTCTTGTTCTTGTTGTTGTTGTTGTTGTTGTTGTAGTTGTTGTTGTTGTTGGTTGTTGCTGTTGTTGTTGCTGTTGTTGTTGCTGTTGTTGTTGTTGCTGCTGCTGTTGTTGTTGTCGGGTGGTGGTGGTAGTGGTAGTGTAATGTGGTGAAGGGTAGTGTAGTGTAGTGTGGTGTGGTGTGGTGTGGTGTAGTGTGGTGTGGTGTGGTGTGGCGCAGCGCAGTGCAGTGCAGTGTAGTGCAGTGCAGTGCAGTGCAGTGCAGCGCAGTGCAGTGCAGTGAAGTGAAGTGTAGTGTAGTGTAGTGGCGTTGTAGTTTGTAGTGGCGTTGTAGTTTGTAGTTGCAGTTGTTGTAGTTGTAGTAGTCATTGCTGTTGTAGTTGTGGCTGTAGTTTTACTAGTTGTAGCTGTAGTTGTTGTAGTGGTTGTAGTGGTTGTAGTGGTTGTAGCTGTAGTTGTAGTAGTGGTAGTGGTAGTTGTGGTTGTGGTTGTGGTTGTGGTTGTGGTGGTTGTTGTTGTTGCTGGTGCTGTTGCTGTTGCCGTTACCGTTGCCGTTGCCGTTGCCGTTGCCGTCGTTGTCGTTGTCGTTGTCGTTGTCGTTGTGGTTGTCGTTGTCGTTGTCGTTGTCGTTGCCGTCGTCGTCGTCGTCGTCGTCGTCGTCGTCGTCGTCGTTGTTGTTGTTGTTGCTGTTGTCGTTGTTGTCGTTGTTGTGTAGTGTGGTGCAGTTGAACGCCCAAAAGTGGTCCGAACATGTGTGTGCTTCGCACCATAGCGCCGCGCACTTTTTCAACATCTAAACTTCCAAAAGTGATCCGAAGCTGAAGCGTTTTGCACATTTTGACTTGGAAACCTGCTTCGCGCCACAAAATTGTGCACTTTTCACCATCTCAACTTCCAAAAATACTCCAACAATGGTGTGCCTTTAACATGTTTACTTGGATTTTCTCTTCGCCCAAAACGGCGCGCATTTTTTTCACATCTCAACTTCCGAGAGTGCTCCAACAATGAAGCGGTTTTAGCATTTTTGACTTGCAAATCTGCTTCGCGCCACATCGGCGTGCAATTTTTCATCTCTCATCTCCCCAGATGGCTCCGCACCCGCCGCTTTAGCGAGCCTACTTTTCGACCCTCCGGCGCCACAAAACATTGGAAAAACAGAGTGTTTCGCGACGTTTCTACCTTTTCGCGCACCTTGATCTTCTCTCTTCTGACTCTTTTCTCTTCTCTGATCTCTTCTCTGATCTTCTTTCTTCTTCTCTTCTCTTCTCTGACTCTTCCCACCTCTGCTTTTCCATCTGTCCATGGTTTGTCGGAAGTTTAACTTCTAAACTTCCTTCGATCATAAAATAGCAGCTAGATATTTTGGATCACGTGTTTCAGGGCCCCAGATGTTTTTTACAGCCAGGGGTTTTCAGAACCACCGAAAATACATCTAAAAATTGACCAGCTGCAGTGGAATATGAGGATGAAACTGGAGATAGACTGTAGAAGGCTTGATTTTTGGCTGGTTAGAAACGCAGTCAACTCATGAAACTACTTGACAAAGGTGACCGGTTGATATATGGGAAGCAGAAAGGTAAACCCATCCAATACAATAACAGAATGTCAAAAAAAAAGAGCATTTTTTCGGTTTGGGCCAATGCATCCAGCATACTCTTGTGGTGCTTCAATTTCTGGAAGAAGAGCCATGATAGCGCCAATCCCATGAAAAGATATGCCTGCGGCGGAAAGAAACTGTAGCTCATCACCGAAATGAAGAGAGAACGTCTCGATGCGGTGTCCATTTGGGGTAAAGCGTTGCCACTTGCAATCGAACCTCCATGGCTGGAATCTGGAGATGTTTTAATGGGATTGCAACTGGGTGATCCCAATAGAAATGGGATATGATGGGGGGGCATGAAGTCACTGTGATTGTCCACTGTGGGTGATCATAAGTGCGGGATCCCTATCCTGTGAAGTATCTAGCTTGCTAAGCATCTAATCCCTTCCAAATACTAAATACCTCCCCAGAACCCCTGATTGAGTTGGATCAACTTGAGACCCCTAGATTGCGGTAATCTAATTTTCCTGGGATGTGATTACTGACTAAAACTTGCTGGATTAATGACCGAATCGACCGAATCACAAGGTGGTGCCCCCAGTGATGTTGGTGCCAGCTTCAACTTCAACTGCAGATATTAATCTACCGAATCTACCAACAGTTCGTGCAGATATCAACCCACCAACTTAGCTTGAAATTGTGCTTGGGGCACCACCGTGTTTACGACCACCTTGGGGAAGTTTCGAGGTCGCCCGGGTTCCCTGGGTTCCCTGGGTCCCCTGGGTCTGCCGCACCCAGCACCAGTTGACAGCAAACGATGGGAAACGCCCAGATAGGCATCCACGTCGGAACCAGCTCAGCAAGACCCGAGCCCGCCTTGCTGTGGACCGCCAGTTCCCTGAGTCATGTCACCACGGAAGGATCTTTTTCTCTGCCATGAAGAGAACATAAGAGAACTATGGTAAATTAACATAGAGAATATCAGAATGTCTAACGGTATGTTTAGGTAAATTTAAATCATCAATGGGTCATGGCTTCCAGTTCGCAAACTGTGAGTCATTACCGGAACTTAAACTGTCACCATTTAAACGCTCGACTTCATGGATTCGAGCACTCCCAAAATGGCAGTGAATCCCATCGTAACCCAGCAGTTTTACACTAACCCCCACATTTTCCACATGGCTTTGTCAAAATAGTGGGAATCCCCATCTTGTTGCAAATTTCTGGGTAAACTGATTTTCCAACAAAGAGGTGTTCAATAAGCATTTCAAAAAAACTCACATGCTCTTGTTGGATAATTCCCCTCGCTCCACCTTTATTCAAAAGAACCTAACCCCATACCTGTGATCATACGACCAACTTCTAGCCCACATCATCTGACCCCCCTTTTTGAATCTCCACGTTACATAGATACACCACAGGCGTCCGAAGTACGTCTCATCCAACAGCAACACCAGCTGATCTGCATTCGCCACAAAGGCACCGACCGCTTTCAAGGCCTGGGACTTCAGCAGCAGGTTCTCCTGGTCGATGCAGATCCGATCCAACCAGAAGGTGCGATTGGAGAAGAGAGTGCCACCCAGATATGCCAACCTTGGATGGTGCAAAAATCATGGATTTTGGCGATTTTGAAGGAGAAAAAACAAGGAAACCATGGGTTTATCCCTAATTTCTACAGCAACTTTCTCTTGAACCAATGTTTACTTAAGGCCATAAGCCTCAAATGGGGATGCTTAAGCTATTCCATACTCTTCAAATCGGTACGCAAACCTGCCTTAGATGATCACTTGGATAAAGAGGCATGCTCTTCAAACCTCTCAACAGAAGAGTATAAGATCTCGAGTGCAACACCAGGCAGCACAAACACCAATATTGGCGATGCGAACAGGCAGCCAAATAAAAAACCTCAGGGTTTTTCCTATCATATTAAACCCCACTAAACCAGAGTTCAACCCGCATTAAACATCATTAAACCATATGAAACCATATCAAACCACTACAAACCACGTTCAACTTGTTCACCACGTTTTTCACCACTTAGTTTTCACCAACCTTGCGGTTGTTGCGCAACATGTGGGACGGACCATCCAGCCCGCGCCACTAGAATCAAGACCATCAGAAGGCAGAAAAAGAAAAATGAGAAAAGCGCGAAGTCCAAGTTCCTCAGATGAGAGGCTCGAGCGACAAAAATCAGGCGAAATGCCGTGGTTAAACAACAAAAAGGTGCGGTGGAAATAAAATGGTGCTATCATGGGGATATTAATGGGATAGCCACAAACGATGGTCATGGTTGGCATTCACACCATAATGATATAGTTAAATATAACTGGATATCATTGAACATCATCACGTCTCGTTGCATATAAATATTACACATCTTGATGAATCATTAAATTATATAATTATAGGGTGCGGATTTTTTTTTGATTTTTTTTCTTGTTTTGGTTTTTTTTTAATGGTCGTGGGCACGGTTTCCTCACTTTTTCCTTGTTTTCCATTACTTTTCCTTGGTTTTTCATTGGTTTTCCTGCATTTTTCCACACTTTTTCCTCGTTTTCCATTACTTTTCCTTGGTTTTTCATTCGTTTTCCTTCACTTCCTTCACTTTTTCCTCGTTTTCCATTACTTTTCCTTGGTTTTTCATCATTTTCCTCACATTTTCCTTCCTTCCTCAATAAGAAAACAGGAAGGTGGTATTGGGGGGAGGGCTGAGGAGGAGCAGTAGCGTCCACTCAGACTCAGCTAAAGCGTCTTCCCAGGCAACCTTTTCTCTCGGGCGCAAACATTTTCCTTGGATGTTGCCATTGTGCTGATGTTAGAGGTCTATGTTTGAGGTTTTTGGTTTAGGGTTGGTGCGCAGACTTGGAGTTAACCTGTTCATGGCTTGCAGGATTCGTATCTCAGTTGGCAATGCTTAGCTGCAGTTCGGCAAGACATCCCCAGCAGCGCTATTCACAAGGGCTCGCTTGCATTTCATTTTTTCCTCGCGCCAGGTGTGATCTTTGTCACTGCTTCTTGCAGGCTGCATTTGCCTTCGCTTGGGTGCCTGCCAACTGATCAGCAATGTTAGCAGTATGGGCATTTGCGCGCAAATCAGTGGCTGCATCAAGGCCTCCAGCTGTCTGGGAAAGATACCTCATGACCAGTTACCCAGGCATTGCGAAGAGTACTAGGGCACAGAACTGGACAGATCGGCAATACATATGAGGCCGAGGCTTCGGGTTGTTGAGCAAGCCGAAATCAGCAAGTCGTAGGGTACTACGCTGCGCCTTTGCCTGAAGCAATGTTTGATGGTAGGCACTCTCTGTCTCGTATAAGTTTCGGGGGCGGTGTGGCAACTGGGTTGCAAACAGCTTCTTCGGGCGACTTACCTTTTTGAGCCTGAGCAAGGGGCGATGATTTCTGGGTTCGGGGTAGCCAGCGACAAACATCAGACCAGGATTGATGGAGCCAGGCTCCGACATCCGAACTTGAACGCCAAGCGGAAAATGAGAGCCGGACAGCAGCAGCATCTGTTGAAGGTACCTGAGGAAGGACGAAGAGAACGCTGCGAAATTTGTGCCCATGCGTCATTGAGGGACGCATGAAATGGTTGATGGCGGGGTGAGTGTATAGGAGTGTTGAAGAATGAAGCCGACCAAGAGCAATGAGATTTCCGCCCGAAAAAAAAAACGAGGCCCAAGCGGCAGAAGCATGTGTTGATGTTTCTGGAGGTACCTGAGTGGGGAATATAGTCAGGTCATCAGAAATGAGGCATGAAACCATTGATGAGGTAGGAATGTCGAAAGGTAAACCCAACCAAAGCATGAGAGCCAACAGCAGCCAAATTTGCGTCACGCACCTAAGCCAGGACAGGGGGCAATGGGCAAATTTGATTCGTACCATCAAGAATCAAACATGAGACTGAAGATGAACAAAACCACGTAAAAGGATTGAAGCATAATAATAATTTCTTATTGAGTGTATGGGAGTGTTGAAGAATGAAGCCGACCAAGAGCAATGAGATTTCCAACTAACAACACTACAACTACAACTACAACTACGACTACGACTACGACTACAACTACACTACACTAACTACAACTACAACTACAACTGCAACAACAATACTACATTTACACTACACTACACCACACTACACTACACTAATTACACTACACTACACTAGATTCCACTACACTACACTACACTGAATGACACCGCACCACAGGTAGAGCGGTAGACAGATAGACAGACAGACTGACAGATAGACAGATAGATAGATACACAGATAGACAGATAGACAGGTAGACAGATAGACAGATAGACAGATAGATAGATAGATAGACAGATAGACAAATAGACAGGTAGACAGATAGACAGATGAAAGAAAGAGAGAGAGAGAGAGATAGATAGATAGATAGATAGATAAATAGAAAGATAGATAGATAGATAGATAGTAGGTAATTAGATGAAAGAGAGAGAGAGAGAGAGAGATAGATCGATCGATCGATCGATAGATAGATAGATACATAGAAGATAGATAGGTAGGTAGGTAGATAGTCAGAGAAAGAGAGAGAAAGAGAGGAGACCTCAAGCACCTTTCGGTCCATCAGTGCTCTGCCATCCGTGATTCACAACAACCTTTCCTATTTTTGAAACTTCCTCCACCGCCTTGTGCGATACTACTGGTATGGTGACAAAGAACCATGACCACTTGTTGTACCCCGTCCACGCCTACAAAAAAAACAGCAGGAACCCCACGAAAAGCAGCCCGCCGAAAAAGCAGCCGGGCACCCGTGGAACAGCCCGACGGCGCAGGAAAGCAGCCAGAACCACCACAACAACGTGTCCACGCCCACGCACGAGCCCGGGCGCATTGCTTAAAAATCATATGACATAAAATTACAGCACACGCGCAAGAATGAAGAGATGACACCCCTGCCACGCAGCACGCGGCCACGCACGACCGGCCACGCAAGAGCGCAGCACAATCGCACGCAACCTCATAAGGCCACGCGCGACCGGCCACGCAAGAGCGAAGCACGATCGCACGCAACCTCGGCCACGCACGACCGGCCACGCAAGAGCGCAGCACAATCGCACGACCTAGCTCAGGCACATGCGAGGTATCCAGTATTATACCGGCACACGCGCAGGAGTGAAGAACAAACACTACGAACCATGCGGCCACGCACGACCGGCCACGCAAGAGCGAAGCACAATCGCACGCAACCTCGGCCACGCACGACCGGCCACGCAAGAGCGCAGCACAATCGCACGCAACCGCACGACCGGTCAGGCAAGAGCGAAGCACGATCGCACGCAATATAAGGCCACGCATGACCGGCCACGCAGGAGCGCAGCACAATCGCACGCAACCTAGGCCACCGGCGAGGTGCAGTATAGTCCTAGCAGCCCTGTACAAGGTCAAGGAAAAAGTGTTGGCAAGAACGCAACAGCAAAGGAAACCCCCAACACCGCATTTATCTTACGCAGGAGCCAACCCCATCTTGTAGCAAACTACAATTCACCAAAAAAAACATCAATTAAACCAGGGTTGACGAGTTACCAATGGAAATTTAATCCTGCAAGGCTAACGCAAATCTTTCAGTCCTTGCCCTGGAAACAGAAGCACTCTGAGGTTAATCTTTGTTTGAGTCTGAAGTCTGAAGGCCTTTCTTCATATGGTTGTCAGCCTTTTTGCAATCAGCAACCGGTTCTTTCATTGACTCACCCCCCGGATCAGCAGTCCTCTGCTGTCGCCGCATCATATGGAGGGCAAAGTGCGAGCCAAAAAACTAGCAGCAATTTACCAGCAATACACTGTTAGTAGTAAGACTGTATACTACTATACCACTACTGTGCTGGTAATATACCCTTGAAAAAAACAGCAAAATATCAGTACTATACTGCTCAACCATTACTGCTCGTGTTGTACCGGCCTACTGCTATACCAGCTGAGATGTCATACGTCTCTTCCTTCCTTCCTTCCTTCCTTCCTTCCTTCCTTCCTTCCCTTGTCCGAGAATATTTTTTTGCTCCTAATATTTTTTTTGATCCTAATAATATTTTTTTGATCTAGATGCCTCCTTCCTGCCTGCCTGCCTTCCTTCCTTCCCTTTAGGTTGAATATTGCTTTTGATTGCAATAATAGTTTTGTTTGATTGCAATAATAACTGTTTTTGATTGCATGTGCAAAGAGAAAGAGAATGGTACAAGAGAAGAAGAGCCGTAGGAGCCATAGAAGCTAAAAGCCACAGGAGCCGAAGGAGCCATAGGAGCCGAAGAAGCCAGAGGAGCCGGAGGAGCCATGTACCAAAGACGCTAAAAGACAAGAAGCCAGAAGCCAAAAAGCCAAGAAGCCACCAGGAGCCACCAGGGACACAGGAGCCGAACGAGCCACAGAAGCCAGGAGCCACACAGGGAACCGTAGGAGCCACCAGGAACCAAGGAGGAAAAAAAATCCCACCCAAAAAAAAAACAAATTAAATTACCCTGCATATATATATATATACAAATGAACTTACATATATTAGTACCTATATATATATATATCATTCTGTATCGTTGTTAAATTAATTTCATTGCGATGTGTATAGAACGCCTTGGAGTTGCTCCGTCTAGCTTCCCCACTTCCCATGTCTGGACGACGACTCAATGGTAAACCGCCATCTCATGAGAATGGGAAAGTATTTCTGATGGAAAATCAGAAAGATGGATATGGGGAATTGTCCAGCTTGCCAGGGTGCAGATCATCAAAGCATATAGGGATACAAGTTATAGCAGAAATCAGGTGTTTCTCATTGAGATCTAACACGTTTGAACCCAATGATCCAGGTTCAAAAAGTCATGGTCCAAAAGCGGGATTTTGGAAAAACGTTCACTGGAACTTCTGCGCAAAAACAAGTTTCAGGTAGTGCGAAACTGCGAGGAATTTCAGCCAGGAGGTGCATTTCCAAGAGTGGCTGATGTACAAATCAACCCTGGAGACCTGCAGGAATCGGGGACCCCTTCAAGGGTGAAGATTCGGCATTTCCATGGGTCATTATGGGTCCAGTGGGCACAGTGGGCATGGTCTGAAAATTCTGATCATCAGCAATTCTTTCTGCTCGGACAATGTAAGGACACAGGAGACCCGAAGCTGGGGGAATCAATGAATAACTATGACTAACTGCAGTAGATAGTATGTATCTGACAATGTCAAACACCGAAGCTAAATAGTTTCATGATGTTTTAGTCAACCAAGTTGCAACGGGGCAAATTGCTGCCTTATTCTACTGAAAAAAGTATCCCATCTTCTACCCGTCAGGGAACCACTATTTCAGGTATGGAGGTGGTCTAAAAGTTTAAGTCAAACCAGTGCCTGCGGCAAAAATTTGAAAAGCGACGGGAATCTGCTGCCAGAAGTGGGTAACCTGGGCCACTGGGCACGGTTTGCTCTTTAAAAAATGGAGGCTGAACCACCCAGAAACTTGATCATTTTCCGTATGTTTCCTTTTTATCGTCAGTGTCATCATCATCATCGTCCTCCTCCTCATCATCACCTGAACCTGTGATGATCCAAATTTGCAGATCAAACATGTATATATGTATATATATACACATATACATACACATATACATATACATATACAGATATATATATATATAAAGGTACTTGGGAATATTAAACTCCCACCCCCGTTGAACCTTAAATCCCTGTGGGAAAAACAACAAAGGCACTAGGGAATATAAAAATCCCACCTCCGTTAAACTTTACATTTAATTGGGAAGACCACAAAGGTACTAGGGAATATTAAACTCCCACCACCGTAAAACTTTACATTCAATTGGGGAGATCAACAAAGGTACCAGGTAATATTAAACTCCCACCCCCGTTACACTTCTACATTCATTGAAGATCTTCAATAAGGGTTTAATTCTCCCACCCCCGTTAAACTTCTACATTCATTGAAGATCTTCAATAAGGGTTTAATTCTCCCAGCCCCGTTACACTTCTACATTCATTGAAGATCTTCAATAGGGGTTAAATTCTGATGATGATGATGATGATGATGTTGATGATGATGCGTCGCCTGTCGTCATTGCGGGTCCGGGCAAAGCGCAGGCATGTGCCGTATATATGTATACATATATATATATACTGTATATTTACACGTTTCTTGTCAAAGTCACGTCGAGGACAGAAAGTTGCACATGACATCCACGCCAGATGCCGCACGGAAAAGCCCATGATTCTTTGCAAAGGCTGCCTGGTCGCGAATCACCTGCATCGCCCCAAGTTCTTGGTTGGCGCTGCATTCGCGAAGAAAGGCCATCTTTTTGAGCCGAAAGCAAATGGAAAGTGCCAGTGTTGACAAGGGAGGCAAGGTCGAAAGATATTGAAAAAGTGGTGCTAACATGCGCGAACCAAAAAAGACAGGGGTTCAGCAACAAGAATCAGGATGTAACAACCATACGATCGCGGGGTCACAACCCACTAGAATTCTTTTGCACCCCCTGAGACCCTTTTTTTGGCTCCTGAAGCAGCCGATAAAAGCGAGAATCCATGCTGAAAAATTGCCTTGAAAAGGTAATGAACAACAAATTCAATTCTGTTCACCGAATCTCTGTCCCCTGAACCCTGCTTGGCGCCTCCGCTCCTGACCACGTGGGCCTGCCACTGGCTCGTCGTATTCGCAGAGCTGGCTAAACACTTCCTCCGAAACAAAATGAGGGGGGAACAACCGGGCAACCACCAAGAAAACCATGGGTTAAACGGTTAAACATAAGGATTTCACCCAAAAAATGGTTGGATTTCACCCAAAGTCTGGGTTTAACGAACAGAAAATGCGGATTTCAACAACAGCTCTACCGTTTTTGAATGGACTTCACCAACAACAACCTGAAGTCGGGCATAGAACGTGTATTTGGATTGAACCTAGAATGGGAACGTGGAGATTTACCAAATCCAAACCTGCGGGGCTTGCATGGATATTTGGATATGGCGGGGCTGAAACTCACGAAACTCATGTGCCGGGTCTAGCTACCTATCTATCTATCTATCTATCTATCTATATATATATGTATGTATGTATGTATATATATATATAGAGAGAGAGAGATATGGACATATTGACATAGGGACATATTGACATATTAATTTATATATATATATATATAGGTATTGATTGATATATTTGCTATGAAACATGCCAAAGATGTGTCAAGCCATTTGGGACCAAGATGGAGCACTTTACAAACATCTGTGGTTTGGTCCATTTATTGGGGTATGGTTTCGAACGATTTTTCATCGGAAAACCATAGAAACATGACACTGGGAGATCAAAGAAATACATCTGATAGTCGGTTGGCCCCATCAATAGGCTGGAGAAAATCGCGATGATTTTTTGGGCGTGTCCTGAAAAATGGTACGTCGATCCTAATCGAGTGCCCTTGCAATAGTAAAAACGAGTGTCTGATCACTGCCTGGTCATTTGGTATTTTGGCGGTTCTCCGTTCCCACCGTCAAACAACTGTGGAAAATCATACCTCATCATCAAAACTATGAATTAATAGGAAATATCAATCATCATCAAAACGTTAATGGAAATATATGTGGGAAATACCCATCATCAACGGATGTTTCATCATCAAAACTGTGAACTATTGATGAATTTGATGCTGAAATATGATGCTAATTATTGATCATCAAAATACCCATAGGACATATATAGGCAATACATAGGAAATATCCCCTAGATTGATGTTTCATCATCAACGTTTTTGGGGCTCGCCTTGCTCTCGGTGGAGGTGGCAGACTCCAGCAGCACAGCACGGCGCTGGCACTTCCAAATCTCACAGCGCCTTCGGACGTTGGGACCATGTTTAGATCGATGATAAGATGAATATATGCATCAATATATGGGTGATGAATAGGAACTATGGATGAACAGATGAATATGTATCATATATCACATATATGTAAATGAATATTTATTTAAAAGGTTTGGGCTGCAAGGTTCCCCCTCGCAGCTAGTGTAACCTTAGCGGGTCTTCGTCCCTGTGACCCGTGGGCATTTGCGTGCCATTTGTCTCAACCTCTGCGGCAGCTGCGTGATCTGGTGAGCCCTGCGCAGGCTGAGAAAGTTCTGTTCTGCTGTCCCGGCAGCGTTACCCATCCCAGGCACTGATATCATCTCCATTTTCTTGGTCTTCAACTTCCTCCTCTTTGTCATTGACTTGGTGATCGGGCTTGCATCCACCATGGGCATCTCCTCTGCGGGCTTCCTCACCCGGCTGGTCTTCCACTTTGCACCGACATCTTGTACATGCTAAAGTTGTTCCTGACACTGTTCATTTTTCTCGTGGTTGACCCTCTTCTGGTTGCTGGCGGCTACGGCAATCAATACTTGGAGGAGGAGGGCACGTCGGCTTCGAGCACAAGCCAGACTTCAGCGGCACCTCTTGGTCAAAGGCCGTCTGAGTCTCTCCTCGTTGTATCACTATGGCAATGTGGAAGGTGACCAAAGACCCATGGAGATGTTTGAATTGCAGCAAGTTGAATCGATTCAACATCAACTGCTGCGGAGACTATGGAGGGCATTGGGAAGATTTTCCGGATCACAGCATTGTACCTCCGAGCCAACAAGGCCAAAAGCAGCACAAGCAAGCGACAAAATATCGCAATCCTTCGCCGAGAAGACCGTCCCCGAGAAGGACCTACACCAGCTGGTTGCACGAGGAGCCCTGGAATGGGCAAGATTGGGGAGAGGCGTATCAAGAAGGCAATGGATCTCCTCGACAACGCACAACCTCGCCGAGACAGAGAACTGTTCCGAGGAAAGCCAGGAAACCAAAGCAACCCAAGCCTCAGAAGGGCGAAGGCAAGGGGAAACAAAGCTTCAAAGGCAAGCCAGAGATTGCGCCTCCTCCATGGGTGGCCAGCGCAGCGTCGAAAGCTGCGCCAGCTCCAGCAGCTCCAACAGCTGCACAATCCAAAGTCGAAACAAAATTGCAGGAGCTTGTGACTGCGATGAACAAGAAGAAGGACACCCTGGACCCAGACCTTCAAAATCTGGCCCAAGAGGCTGCGCAACTGCAGAATCAAAGTGCTACTTGACGTGTGCGGCTTGCAGTCATGGCGATGTCAAGACCATATTTCTCGAGGCCAGGAAGGCCCGTGCCAACCTTCACGCATCATGGAAACAGTACTTGGATGCAGCCATCGCTACATGGAAAGGCTTCCTGGAGGACTTCGACAAAGAGGACAGGAAGTTAGAAGAACAAATCGAACTGGCCAAGACAAGTCTTGCGACCGCCCAGGAAGTTCTGCAGGACGAGGCCGATTCACGAGGGAGCGCCTGGACGATGGAAGTTCCAAACCATCCTCCAAACTGCTGCTATGCAGCCTTTTGGCGGGGCCGGTCGCTAGACGTTTCTGTTAGCGGCCAATGGCCCGATGGCCAGAGTGGATCACTTTTGAAATGGACCCACTCCATACTATCTGAGCCATCCTTTCTCAGTGAGTGGCAGGCGGTTTGCAATGGTTTGGATCTGGCCTTTGACCTTGGGAGTTGGACTGGTCAGGAACTGCCGAGCCTCATGCACATTTTGTGCCCTCAATTGATCACCGTGCTCGAGTTCGCTATCAAGAGCACATTGAGATCGCCCTTTGTCCTCAAGATGATGATTTGCACTTTTTCAAGTACCACAGTTCTGGCATAAGCCATGAAGTCTTATTGACGTGGACGCCGCCGCCGCCGCCGCTGGCGGATGAGGATGAGGATAAGGATGAGGATGAGGATGATGATGATGATGATGATGATGATGATACCGAACATTTCCCTCTGACATACGACCCCATGTATCCAACCTTTGGCTTGGCGGCTTGCTAAAGCGCGTGCCCCCCTCAACACCAAGTGTTATGGGAGAGCAGTCCTTCGCAAGGACGGTTCTGTGGGTTTGGGTGCGGTTTCAGTTTGTGTGCTCTTCCATGCGTGCGTTGGTGCAAAAATTGATGCTGAAATGTTTATGACTGTGTTCACTTGTGCGCCCCTATTTTGTTTTCACACGCCCTACTGAGGGTCACCGCCTAGGCTGGTACAGCCCCGGGGGTGCAACAGCTGATGCTTGAAAGTCATTTGGCTAGCCGGGAGAAGAACCTTCACCCAGATGCCGGCACTGGGTGCCAGTTTGTAGCAAGAGGGTTGGCTGGCGTGGGGAAAGCGCGGCCAACTCCTCTGCAGCAGCCCGATCCGCTGGCGCATACTGCAGCAATTTGCTGAGTATGTCGCCGGCCTTCGGTGGAAGGCGAGCGCTGCCGTGCCAAAGGTAAATTCAGGGTTCCCGTGGCTGTGCAGGTCTTGCACGGACCTCACAAAGCATTGACAAATCACCAAGATCAGCCAAAGTGTAGGTTCCCGGTCTGTGTTGTTTGACTTGTCAACATTCTGGTTCTGAGAACCTGGCGGGGGGAAGTCCCCAAAAAGAGTTGCCACAGCGTCACCCCTGCCGCCCACTGGTCTGCTGCTTTTGTGGGCGCAGACTTGGTTGGAACGCATCGGCCGCCAGAATGAAAACACTGCAATCCAAGCACCGGGCCAGCTCTGGGCTGAAGGGAGGCTGATCCACAGCAGTTTTGAAGGAATACCCTCCAGCTCTCAATGGAGGACTGGCTGCGGGTTTCCTAGATGCTATTGGGCAGTGCAGCTATGACAGCAAGCTTACTGTCCCGATTTCCTTTTCCGAGCGTTATGATTCCATGATGTGGATAGACTATGGAAGACATCGGGCAAGACTTTGCAGGTGGAACCTGCAGAAGAACCAGGATTTCAGCTGATTGTGCAAGTCGCAGCGTGCCCATGCAAAAAATTAATATTTAATCTGTTTATGGATCAATAGTGGATGAATAGTTCATCTTCATCCAGTGTTATTGATCTGGGATGAATACGAATTTATAGTGGATGAATCGTGGATAATGAACCCATTCATAATGGATGATAGTGGATGATAGTGGATGAAGAGTTAATAGTGGATGAGAATCCATGAAGAAATGGAAGAACTGGGATGAAATCATTAAAAAGAATCCACTATACAAAATCAAGAAATAACACCAAAGGGATTTCAATGAAAGAATCCATTCATCAAATCCCAAATGCTACAATTAGGATGAGAATATGACAAACCGCTATATAGTCGTTCCATGTGAAATGGAAGAACTGGATAGAACAAAATGGTTTTACATGTTAATGAAAAACAATTTATTGTTAACTATGGTGTTCATTGTCCAATCAGTAAATAAATCTTGTTAACAACATTTATGAACCATGAACCGAGGGGAAACATGGGGAAAACCATGAAAAAAGTCTTCAGGAATGATAACACAACTGGGATGATAATCCATGAATCATCCACCCAAACCCATGGTCCTTCGGTTTCACCAACCAAGATTTCAGAGTGCATCAGCCACTACTGGCCATTCTCGAAATGTTCCAACAGTGATCGAAAATCCCTTGAGTCATGAAAGATCGTAATTTCCATGAATCATCCAGGAATGTGTTGACTGGTGATTTTCCAAGGGCCAAAAATACGAGGTCATGGGCAGCATCTGAAAACCATGGAAAACCATATGACTTGGAAAACTGAGCTGACCAACTTAAAGGGAAAACTGATGCCAAACCATGGTCTTTCCTATCAAATCTAAGGGGGCTTCATGTACTTTTACCAGTTCTACCAGTTCTGGTGCTGGCCAGAAACCAACAATTCTGGTGACCAACTACAAAACGCCATGGCAAAATCCCTGATTCTAGTTTTTACCACCATTCTACCATTCTAATCGTTCTTGTGAAAACACCAAAATGTTCTGGTTGTAAAAATATCTAAACATCTCCGAAATGAAAAAAGATGTTGAAAAATATTCATGTAATACACAGAATCTCCAAATATATCTATTCATGTGATGTTTAACCATCTTTCTCCGGCAAGTCCCTCATCCCGCAGCTCGCCAAAGTCACCCGATGGAGTAAGCGAAGGTGTCGCCTGGCAGTTCCCGGCACAGAGCGACTAAAAATGTCCTGTTTTTTTTAACAAAATATGGATCAAAATAAATAAGTATATTAATGTGTATTCATGTGCATTAATGTGTGTTAATGTGTATTAATGTGTATTAATGTGTATTAATGTGTATTAGTGTGTATTAATGTGTATTAATGTGTATTAATGTGTATTAATGTGTAAATTAACGTGTATATGAATGTGAGTATTAATGTGTGTATGGATGTGTATATGAATGTGAGTATTCATGTGTGTACGAATGTGTATATTAATGTGTATACTAATGTGTATATGACAATAATGTGCATATAATGTGCATATTAATGTGTAAATTAATGTGTATATTTATGTGAGTATTAATATGTATCTTAATGTGTATGTTAATGTGTATATGAATGTGTATATGTGTCTATTAAATGAATGTGTATGTTAATGTGTATATTTATGTCAATTTTATTGTGTATATTACTGTGTGCATAAACGTGTATATAAATGTGCATGCTAAGGTGCATATTAATGTGTACTTTTATGTGTATATTAATGTGTATGCTAAGGTGCATATTAATCTGTAAATTAATGTGTATATTAGTGTGAATATTAATGTGTATCTTAGTATATGAATGTGTGTATTAATGTGTATATTAATGTGTGCATGAATGTGTATATTGATGTGTATATTAATGTGTAAACTAATGTATATATTAATGTGTGCATTAATGAAATCATCAATGTGTATATTAATGTGTATGCTTATGTGCATATTAATGTGTATGTTAATGTGAATATTAATGTGAGTATTAATGTGTATATCAATGTGTACTTGTTCTGTGTATATTAGTGTGTATATTACTGTGTATCTCAATGTGTGTATTAATGTATTTCTTAATGTGAGTTGCCATGTGCGCATTAATGTATGTATTAATTACTGCGTGTATTAATGTGTGTATTGATGTGTATGTTAATGTGCATAATAATGTGTATGTTAATGTGAATTTTAATGTGAGTATTAATGTGTATATTGATGTGTAGATGTTCTGTGTATATTAATGTGTGTATTAAGTAGTGTGCATCAATGTGTGTATTAATGTGTATCTTGATGTGGATATCACTGTATATTCATCTACAGGTACTATATTGTGATAACAACGGATGGAAAACTTGTATAATAATACATACAATATGTATGCTAACGTAGATTCAAAGACATATACAAGTTATTCAAAAACCTATGTTACACCAATGAACCATTATTGGCCTGAAAATAACATGTATCACTTCCATTAATGGATGATTAAGATATAGTGACGGATAATGAAGTTGGGTATCGTACCCACCAAGAATCATCCACAATGAAAATGAATCTGGCGATTTGTGTTCCATTTTGTCGTATCACCCTGGCGAATGGTTGGAATCACTAGCAGCAACCCATCCCTGATTGACAACTGGGTTTGTGCAAGTGTAACCTGAATGGAAATACTTTGCTATTGATACTTTCCTGTTTCAAATCAGGATTTGGTAATTTTGGTCCAACCACCGATAGACATACATCTCGGTGATACATCTGAGGATGTCTTGGGGAAATGCTACGCATTTCAAACGACCTCATCATTTGTCGTACGGAATAATTAGGAGGAAGACAGGCAACATTGAATTCATTGAGATTGCTTGATCCATGCCGTTTGCCCAAGTGTATACCTACCCCCTGTTATATTCTGTAGTTTATATAAAATCATCTAACTAAAGGTGTGTATTAAACGTATACCATAAATCATACTTCCTGTGGCCTAGTTCTAAAGCCACTTAGCAAAATCAACTAAGTGTGGGGCACCACCTCCCATAGGGGTCGCATCATTCCCTCCTTTATTGTTGTAGGGAAGCTACCCAAACTTTATCGGCCGTGTTTTTTGCTGAAGCAATGGAAATAGATAGAGCAGTAGGACCGTTGGACCTCAACTGCTGTTCAGCTCCATTTTGCTGGTTTAAACTTTATAAACCCAATGTCTGCTGGTCAAATGACTATCTCTCGGACAGTCTATTCCTGGTCAGTGACTTTGATTACTGTTCATGGTGAAGACCATTTTTTCCCGAATGCATAGCAAGGATTCCCGTTTCACTCTGGGGGTCTGGAAGTTGAGGGTGTGCTCGCTCGACGTTGCCCAACCGTTCGCAACCGTCCGCAACCGTCCGCAACCGTCCGCAACTGTTCGCAACGTCCGCAACCGTTCGCAACCGTCCGTGCGATCCCCGTATGGCAGTACCTATGGTAAGTTCTGCAAAAGGGGTCACTTTTGGAGGTTTCACATGTGGCGTTGCTTCGTTTCACGTGGCAAGCGTGGCACTTCGTGACATTCAGACGTGTTTGGCAACGTGTCGAAAATCATTTTGTGTGGCAGGCGCAATACTTTTGCGAGGTTTTCAGAAGATGTGTTGCAGTTTTCGTGGCAGGCGCAGCACTTTGGACGTGTCCATCGCCATTTTGCGTGGCAGGCGCAGCACTTTAGACGTGTCGTGTTGCGTGTTTTTTGCGAGTCGCATTGGCAGGGCTGCGTCAAGTGGTGACAAGGTGCAAATTCCGTGGCCGGCGTGGCATTTTGTGAGATGTGACGAAAATTGATGGAAGCTTCGCGCGAAACATCGATTTTGAGGTAGCAAATTTTCAGGTTCTAAGGGAACCTCGTAGGCAAACATCGATTTTGAAGCTACAAAGTGTCAAAATTGGAGGAAGTCTGGCACGAAATGCTCGTTTTGATGCTCCCACGTGTCTCGTCTCGAGTCTCTGGTTTTCCTGTGGCCTCGCCGTGTCTATGGGGGAAGCTACAAAACCTCTCCTTTTCAAAGGTTTGGAAGCCGGTTGTCATGTCGTTTTGCGTGGCAAGCGCGGCACTTTGTGACATTCCATCCTGTTTGATAACGTGTCAAAAGTCGATTTGTGTGGCGGGCGCAATACTTTTGCGTCATTTTCGCAAGATGAGTTGCAGTTTTCGTAGCAGGCGCAGCATTTCGGAGATCTCGTCGTCATTTTGCGTGGCCGGCACAGCACTTCAGACGTGTCGCATTGCGTGCTCTACACTCCACACTCTACACTCCACACTCCACACTCCAACCTTTACACTTCACACTCCACACTTTACATTCCACACTTTACACTCTACACTCCGCACCCTACACTTTACGCTCTACACTTTACACTCTACACTTTACACTCCACACTCTACACTCCACACTCTACACTCCACACTCCACACTTCACACTCCACACTCCAAACTCTACACTTTACACACTCCACACGACACTCCCCACTTTACACTTTAAACTCCACACTTTACAGTCTACACTCCACACCCCACACTTTACACTCCACACTTTACACTCCACACTCCACGCTCTACACTTTACACTCCACACTCCACACTCCACACTTTACACTTTACACTCCACACTGTACACTGTACACTCTACACTCCACACTTTACACTTTGCACTCCTCACTCCACAGTCTACACTTTACACTCCACACTTTACACTCCTTACTCCACACTCTACACTCTACACTCTACACTTTAAACTCTACACTTTACACTCTACACTTTACACTCCTTACTCCACACTCTACACTCCACACTCTACACTCCACACTTTACAATTTACACTTTACACTCCACACTCTACACTCCACACTCTACACTCCACACTCTACACTTTACACCCTCTACACTTTACTCTGCACACTTCACACTCTACACTCCACACTTTACACTCCACGCTCCACACTCTACACTTTATCCACTGCACACTCCACACTCCACACTGCACACTCCACACTCCACACTTTACACTCCAGACTCCTTACTTCACACTCCACACTCCACACTCTACACTTTACACTTTACACTTCAACTGTACACTCCACACTTTACACTTTGCACTCCTCACTCCACAGTCTACACTTTACACTCCACACTTTACACTCCACACTTTACATTCCACACTCTACACTCTACACTTTAAGCTCTGCACTTTACACTCTACACTTTACACTCCTTACTCTACACTCCACACTCTACACTCCACACTCTACACTCCACACTCTACACTTTACACCCTCTACACTTTACTCTGCACACTTCACACTCTACACTCCACACTTTACACTCCACACTCCACACTCTACACTTTACCCACTGCACACTCCACACTCCACACTGCACACTCCACACTCCACACTTTACACTCCAGACTCCACACTTTACACTCAACACTTTACACTCTACACTCCACACTTTACACTTTACACTCCTCACTTTACACTCCACACTTCACGCTTTACACTCCACACTCCACAGTCTACACTCTACACTTTACACTCTACACTTTACACTCTACACTCTACACTGCACACTCCACACTTTACACTCCAGACTCCACACTTTACACTCAACACTTTACACTCTACACTCCACACTTTACACTCTACACTCCACACTCTACACTCTACACTTTTCACTCTACCCTCTTCCGCATTCCACAGTCTACACTGCACTGGTACGGTAACAGGGGAAAAATGTAGACTGTTCAAATAACTTGTTTCACAATAGTGTTCTACGTGACTGCATTCGGGTTCGTGGGCTGCATCTTGTTTTGTTCATATTCGGCTTCGCCCATTCAACCACTGCAGTTTTCATAACCAAGAGATGACTGATAGTTGGTTCAACCATAATTTTCAACCACTTTCCAAAATCATTCAATTGGGACCACCAAAATGAAATCTAAACCATAATCATTCACCAATTTTTGGACCACTTTCCCATGTTTTTGCTGTTGTTAAACCTCTCAAAATCTGCCTTTCAAACGCCGCGTTTCTTGCAGGCACTCGCGTTTGCCGGTGGTTTCCTTGGTCACCGAGAGCAGGTCGGCGGGAGGATGTACTGGGGATGTTACCACCAAAATCTGTAGGCTTTCGCCACCAGAAGATTGGAATTGACCCAGGGATATTCACAGATTTGGGTCCTCAGATATCTTTGGAATCAAACCAACATGATTGGAATTTAGCAACAAAAAACAGTCCCCCCTGAAATGAAACATGGCTAGGAAAATCCGCGAGCCATATCTGGCAGGTGAGCCTGTGATTCCGGGAATGAACTAAAGAATCTTGGGTTGATGTTTGTTCTTAGTTGAAATCCTATGGCTATGGAAGACAAGCTTCAGAATTTCCAAAAAAAATTGCCCCTCATTTGGATGCAGAACCCAAATAAGGGATGATTTTCGCAAAAACTTTGGTGCTTTACAAACGATGATTGTTTCCGTCTCTGGATTTCGAAGTTGTTGACCCTGTTTGACCTGGCCAAGTTGACAAATGGGAGCTTGGACTCAGGCCATGGTGGATAGCGCTTCAAGTTATGGGTCCCAAAAAATGATATCACCCAGTCACCCAGTACCCAGGAATATCTCTGGTTTTCTCTGGGCAGTCTTGGAATATCGAATCATGGGAATATCACCGACATTTCCATGAGATATTCCGAGATTCCCTAGAGTACGACTCATGAAATCAGGCAATGATTCGTGACAAATTCGTTCTCCTTGATGATATCCCCTCGACTCATGAACAATTTTCGAAAAGGGCGCACCTCGATAGTTTTAGTTGGGTATAAATCGGTATAAACCAGTTGAGTTTGCGATGGAAAATTGCCATTTCTAGGTCAACTATACATATGTATCATATGCCTGTTTTCCGATCGTTGACTTAAACTCAGTTCTCCATGGTACTTGATGGATCTTGATGGTACCCCATGAAACCACTCGCCACTCTTCATAGCTCATCTGCATCCCAGCAACTTGTCCATGCCTCGATTGGAGGCCACAAAACGCATCAAGGGTGCATGACTATCTGAGTAGGTGCTAACCTGTAAGCTGGTAGCTTCTCCAATCTTGTCTATTCAGTTCTATTCTATATATGATATGTATAATTACATAGGTACCTAAGGGATAAACATATCATATACCCTAAGCTGAAGTTGGAGTTAGTTGGAGTTAGTTGGAGTTAGGGTATGCTCCAGTCCAAATCATGGCAGGTCATCCAATTGCTGCTTTCCCATGGCTTTCAACGCCATCAGCTATGACGAACATGCTTCCAATGCGCGTAGTCCAAACAATGATGCTTCCCAATGATCATGAAAATCACAAGTACAGCAGGAAATGGATGTGCATGGCCTAGTATTCAGTATGGGTCCAGTCAACACATTGAACGAATGAGTGGAAGCCCTCCTGAAAGCCTCACCATCTGCTGATAATTGTCCAGCTTCAAAAGCCCATGCTCGTTGCTGCGAAAACGCCCAATTTCCAGGTGGAAGCATGTGAAAACCACCATGTCACAATGTTTTCCAACAGATTACAAAGTTTACAAGTCTCAAACGGGTCAAACCACCATTTCTTCCATTTTTCCACAAGAACCATCATCTTCCCTGCCGTGCCAAGGCAGCCAAGGCACTGGTTGAGCTCAAAGATCGCGCCCGTTTGCACCTCCAATTGCTGACATCCACCAGCCACTTCCGGCCTCGGAAATGACTTGATTCGTTGATAGGTTTCAATGTTCCTCACTGGGTTTTGATGGGTGGATCTTATTTCAGCTAACCAAAGTTAAAATAACCTGGAAGGATTCGGTACGTTGAAGGGGGGCCCTTTATATATATATATATATGTATGTATATGTATGTATATATATATATATTTGGTCTTGATTTTCAATGTGTGAAACCCTGGGGCTCTATTCCAGTATGTGTTTAACTTGGAGGTGTGGCTTGTGCGGATCATCATAGTGATAAATCACAATGCAGATCAACAGCTCCCAAAGCAGTGAACGCCCCGGGTACGTTTGGGGGGTACATAAATTGGGCAAATTTAGAGGCAAAAGTACCAAATCTGAAGCACATGGCATTTTTCAAGCGGTTGATCTGTCGTTCTTACAAGTTTCGTATCAAGTTGTATCCAACTTGAGGCCAGGGGGGAGGTACGAAAGCTAGCAGGGCTGGGGTAGGGTGGTAATCGTAAAGGGGGATTAGCAAGGTGAAGTCGGAACGCGGCAACGGTCTCACGTGGTTTTTTGGAGTTGCTGAAAGTCACAAACAGTGCCAATCTTTTGATGTTGATGAGGTTGCTGACCAGAACGATGAAGGAAACTGATGATGACGAAAGTGATGGCAACAGAAATGAGTTGATGACGACGATGATGAGGACGAAGAGGATGATGAGGATGATGAAGATGATGGGGATGATGAGGATGATGAGGATGATGAGGATGATGAGGATGCTGAGGATGGGAATGAAGATGAAAATGAGGATGGTGATTATGATGAGCAGAGCTGTTGTAGGGTTGCAACATCTAGTGAGTCCAGCAAGCAAAAACCTCCCAATGCAGTAATCGTCTCTTGCCAAGTGTTGTAAGCAAAAGAAACGTACAATAAAAAAAAATGGAAGCCCGAATCTGCATAAAGATGTTCGAGACAATGCAACATATGTATACATATGTATGATGATGATGAGGATGAGGATGATGATGATGATGAGGATGAGGATGATGATTTTGTTGATGATGATGATCATCATCATCATGATGACGACGATGATGATGCTGATGATGACGACGAGGAGGAGGAGGAAGATAATTATGATCATTTGGAAGCCGGCAAGTTTCCGATGATGATTTTATAGAGTTGCTGGTTGGTTTACTGAACATGACGTCCTGAAGATGAAATACTGAAGAGGACGACCCTATACCTGATCAACGATGAGGAGGACGAAGAGGATGATGAGGATGAGGATGAGGATGAGGATGAGGATGAGGATGAGGATGAGGATGAGGATGAGGATGATGGTGATGGTGATGATGATGATGATGATGTGGATGCTGCGGATGATGGGGATGATGAGGATGATGATGATGATGGTGATGATGGTGATGATGATGATGATGATGATTATGATGAGGATGAGGATGAGGATGAGGATGAGGATGAGGAGGGCGAGGATGAAGATGAAAATGAGGATGATGACCCTCTACTAGCCGCCTGCCTCTTCCTTGCTAAAGCAAGAGCAACTTCAGCTAGCACAGCTAGCTTTCGTGAAAAATGATGGTTTCATAAAATCCACAGGAAGTTGATAGGATGTTCAACCGTCAACCGCATGTGAATTGCACACCAATTCCTCTCAAGCTACAATTTGCTGGAACGCTTCGATTTCTCATACCATCGCAGTTTTGTTGGAGGAATTCCCAACTTTGCCTGAAACCTGGCCTAGTTGGATGTTCATCCTACAAGACATGGTCCCATTTCCATCAGACCCATCACTTGAAAATGAAGCACCCCGAGCCCACGGGTTTATCATCATTTTCCCCGTTAAAATACCTTCTGGTAAACTAACATAGCTATGGAAAATTGCCCATAGAAATAGATGGTTTACCTATTAAAAATGGTGATGTTCTATAGCTATGTTAAATTACCAGAGTGTAACCATACGTTAGGGGTGTAGCCCATTTGTAGACAAACTGTACAACTGCCTACTGTATGCACCCAACAAACTGCAAAGAAATGGCCCATTCCTATGATGGAAATGAGTATTTGCAGTACACTAGGGATTTGTTTAATGAACTTATCAATGGTAAATAAAACGAAATCATAGTGTCTATTATATGACAATCTAGAACAAATCAGGAATGAAAATGAATATATATATATGGAATATACTAATTATGTACTGATTCTCTTTGTAAAAATGATAAAACTATAAGTAATTATATAATCAGTATATAATCACTTCGTAGGTGACTTAGTATGATAAACTATGAGTAATTATACTCTATTCTCTTTACCATTAGTTGGTGACCATTAGTTTATCAGTTGGTCATCAATTGAGTCACCCTTAGAACATCCCCCCATGCTGTGTAGCGGCGCAGCAAGGTAACACCGCCGCAGGGGTGTCAGCCCAGCAGCCGCCGGGCGCACGGCGCAGCGGCGCAGCGACACGTGGCAGACCTTCAACAAAATTGTGCATTGCATGTAGTATGAGCTTACAGCTCTATCAATCTCTACGTGTATATATATATACTGCTAAGTACGACACTGCGTAACATTGCTGCCTTGAATCTTTCATATACACAGTATATATATATATATCATTCATTGGTTCTATATAGTGATATAAATTTCATATACAATGGAGAATGGTATATATATATGTATATGACAATAACAATATATACATATATATATATATATAGTATACATATATAGTATAGATATCATAGATCTACACATCGACATAGGGATATAACGTGCGCGACTGTCGCCGCCTCGGATCGATCCACAAAGGCACCCAAGTCCAAGGCCACGCGGCCTGCGCCATGCGCTATATCCGGGTCTATCCGCAGCTGTATCTATATCACTATATCTATGTATGTATGTATGTATATATATATATAGGCTATATATATATACATAGGCTATATATATACATATATATATATGTACAGATATATATTTTTTTTTTGCTACGGCCTTTTGTGACTGAGTTAGTCGCGGCGAGCAGTGAATTCAGAACTGTACCTGAGCTTCATCTCCTGGGTTTCTGCTGGTGACGAGGGCAATAATCCGGGCCAAAGTGCTCCCCAAAAGTCGTGACGTGCATGGAGCGACATCTGGCCAAAAAAGCTTCCTCAGTCACCGCATCGTGAGTTAAAGGTACCTGCAGGAGACGGAATGCGAAGCTTTCCCCCAACGCACGGTTCAGTGCGGGGGGGTATTCTTTCAAACTAGAGGTGGCCCACTGGCCTTCTTTGGTTTTCCCAATCGCTGCACTCCTGGGTAAATCAGGGCACAGTCGATGGCTGTGCAGAAATTTCGGCAAGCTGGACATGTTCAGGGTGAGAAAGCGAGTGGGTTTTGGGGACTTTGCGCCCAAAAGCCCCTGTGCGAAATCGACAAACTCAAACCCTGGTAATTGCCGCAAAAGCTGCATGATTGGGAGTCGCCAGATAGATGGTTTCGTCTCATCATCCGGCTCTCCAGGATGTTCTAAAACACCTAGGCCCTCAGAGCGCGCTAAGCAAATCAGCAGGTCAATGGAGAAGAGAAGCAGCTCATTCCCGATGGCCACCTGTCCCAGTTCTCGAAGGGAAAGAGAAGGAAGCCCCCAAAGCCACTCCAATGATCTCAACGGTCTCGGCTGTCGACCAGATCCTTCATCCACATTCGCAAATCTTGCTTGGCTCCATGTTTCGCAAGGTGGACCGCAGAGGCCCCCTTGCACAAAACCAGAAAGGGCCCCGCGCAACCAAAAGTCTCGCGTTTCTTGTTTGCAAGCATTTCCCCAATCGGGGTCAATCACTACATCCATGGAGACAACGTGCAAAACAATGCCATCAGCATTTCTCGCAAAGGCTGCCTCCAAATAGTGTTGGAGGTCTCCTGGACGGCGCCGACCGGAGAAGGCGTGCAAAAACACACGTTCTCGTCCGATCTGTCTGGGAACGGCATTTTTTGCTGGAGCAACCTGTGTCATCTCGATCTGCTGATTGATGTCGTCCATCGAGGGCACAGCTGGAGGTGGCACACTCTGCAACTGGTCAAGGAAGGGCCACTCTTCCACTGTCGCCAGTCGATCCAGCACTCGTTTGCACATCTGGAGATGTGTCTCATCCACATCCAGAAATCCAGCTTCCAGTTGTCTCCGTGCTTCCAGGAGAGTAATTCTACACTTGGTCCAGGAGATGGGATGTTCCTGGATGCAGGCGCGGACATGGTCTTCATATGAGGCGATGGTGTCGTCCAAAATGCCCAGGATCACATTCTCATAGAGCACATGGTGTTCAACATCAAAGTCACGTCCGTGGACGGCAGGAAGGTGCGGCCCTGCGGCCACCAACGGAGGAATCTTGTTATCCCATTTGACCAAACGGGCAGTGTCTTCAATCGAACCCAAACCCGGTTGAACTGGTCCACGATGTCCACGTCCGATCAGGGCGGTACGACACTCAGTAGACCTGAGAAGGTGCATCTTGAGTTTCCCCATGGTATGGTACTCCTTCAAGCAGGCGCTGCACTGAGTGCTGTCCATGAGGTGTCGAACAGGATTGATCTCTCCGTGCACTCTGTGCATGTGCGCTCCCTCACCTCCCAAAGTTCTGCAGGCTCGCCGGCAATGCATGCAGCCATATGCTTGCACGGTGGTGCGAGCTTCACATTGGTCTGGTGTATCGGGGGCGATAAATTGATCCTGTTTCAAACCTTCCAGGAAGCGCAAGTGGGCCGTTGCAATGAGATAATCTCGGTGTTGTACACCAATAGTGTTCAGCCGCACGCCGCAAAAGTCTCTTCCAATAGCCGCGGTGGCGTTGAATAATCTCCAACCACCGTGGGAGATGGGTGTTTGGATCACCAAGATTGCAGCTATGGTGAAGTTGGTGCCAAAGCCATCTAAAATCATCCTGCACCAACAGAAGCCAATCTGAATCTTGGTTGAGAAGGCCCCAGCACGCTGTTTCGCCCACCGCAAACAGTGACCCCAAGTAGCGCAGCCTTCTGAGTCTCAACATGGTGGTTGGCGATGGCATTTTCGTCCGGAACAGCACTTCATCATCAGAAATCGGGCAATGTCCAGGACTGCGGAGGAGTCGCTTGAGGAGGCCCATAATGCTTCCATGCAAGTATTCCTTCGTTCTCTGATCTGAAAAGGTCCATGTCTCTGATCCATAAAGAAGGCGACTCATGATGAGGCTTATATAGATATATATATATGTATATAGATATCTGTGAACTGAAACAATAAATATATCTGTCTGTCTGTGCGTGTGCATGATCAGATCATGCTGATGAATGACAAGAGTAATTCTGTCCGGTTGGAAAAATATCCTCAGTGACTCAATGGCCACTGATCAAATCCAGTTGGTGACATGACTTTCCTCGTGTTGGTCGTGGCTTCCCCATTCCCCCCCATGTCTGGCAGCGTTTGGCAGCTACCCCAGTTTTTTGATTCCCCAACAAATATCCCAATAAAATCTCCACAACAAATGGCATTACATCTGTTGAGCCATTTCAGTAGCGTTAAAAATGTCGTAGCTACCATTTGTTCAAGGCCTAAATTTGCGAAATTCTCAGGGGATATACCCCCCCAAAGTCGTAAGTTGGCTGTCTGGTGAGCTGCCACTTCCCCACCTTGATACTCGTACATTGAAGGGCCTAGACCTGGCGAAGCTGAACTTCCCGAGCCAATTTTTTATGGTCAAATTTTATGGCCCTCATAGCCCATCCCCCAACTATATGGGCTATATATGGCTATATGATATATGGTTATACCGGCTATACCCCCCAAAATAGATGTGAAAACTTGGAAAGCCCATCAAAGATATCAAAGCATGGGCTGTAAAATGCCAGGTCTGCCAGGTCAAAAGATCTGTGCTATGCTGTGCTGGGAGGAAAATGACAACATCTTGGTGATATCACCTGCCATGATGGATTGACTTCAGCCTTTCGAAAATGTCGAAGTGATTCGGAAACATTCCATCCACGTGAACCACAATCTAAGTGCTGATATGGTACAGTCATGGATAGATGAAAAACAAAGGAGGTGTATAATATCATCGTTCTTCTCAGTGTTATGTCCGACATTTCCTCCAAGTCTCGTGAACAAAAATCCTTTCTTTCAATCCTCTCAACCAACAATAAAAAGACTACAGCATTGGAAAAACTACATGTTCAACAAAAAGAATGGTTAGCCTTTTTTGGTTGATAATTTGGAATGTCGTCCATGAAATCATCAAAATCCAAACATTGAATCCGTGATGTGTTTCCTCTTAATTTCCTAATATGTTCCGTATGAAGTCCCTCATGAAATTCAATGTTAATGAGATTTTTATGACCAACTACCGACTATTTCCCAACATTCAATACCTGTGTGCGTTGGTAATGTCCAATATCTTCCAATATTGGTTGTTATACCCTCTGGTAGTTTAACATACAGTAGCTATTGAAAAAAAAACGTTTATAGATGACTTACCTATTAAACATGGACTGTTCAATAGCTATGTTGAATTATCAGAGGGTAATTGGCTAATTTCCCACTATATCCCATTGATATATCCCAACAGCATCCTTGTTTTCCATCGAAATAAATCCGAAGTAAATATGGGGTTCCAGCTAAATAGGAATCCAACATTGAATCCCATATCAAATCGCTCTTTCCCATCATTATCCAAAATGTCCCATCATCTTAAATCCATATTAAATCCAATGCTCTTCCATATGTTCCATATGAAATTCTTATTTTTCATGGTTTTGCGCAATGAAATCCCCCTGTGTTCTCCATCGTTGAACAATATTTCCCACGTTGAATCCCATCTTAGATAGGAATCCCAGATTAAAGCCCTGTAAAACTGGCTAGTTTCCAACATTTTCCATAGAAATCCCATGGTTTTTCCCCATGTTTTCCACTTTCGCCACGCCACGGAATTGGAAGCACCCCGCCGCACTGCCATCGCCGTCGCCGTTGCCACGCAGCCGCAGCTGCTGCCGCAGCCCGCCGCCGGCCACGGCGAAGTTCAGCGCACCATCGGCGTCCACGGCGAACTGCAGGGAACCCGCCTGAAACGACGGTCACGGCGGGTACCAGGTGCTTTTTCATCTCACCAACAATGGGTATTTAG
>CAMXCT020001774.1:100000-132534 GCA_947184155.2 Cladocopium goreaui
ATGTGAAGCCATGTGAAGTCGCAAAAATTTGGAGAACGGAAATCGAGATTGTCAAAAACAATCCGGGTAGGCAATCAACAAGAACCAGAAGAACATACTTAAATACCATAAATGTTACTAGTAAACTTTTTATTTCACTACCTTTTGGTCTTCATAGCATTTCATAATTGGAATCTTTGGCCACCACGGACATCCCGGCCTGGACTTCTGAAAAATAGTTGTTGTTGAACCCCCGTTATATAATGATGATATCACCGTCCAAAAAATAATCCAACATGTAAAAATTATACGCCATATGAATGGGTATTTAATTTCTGTGTTAGTTCTTTGAATACTCTCGACCATCTTGACCGTGGCACAAGTGATGATGGTTTTAATATGGTTTAATGCACAACTGGGATCTTCAAACTTCTATTTTTTTCTGGATTCCATTCGAAAATATGGAAGTCTTGGAAGTGCAAAATACTCCAAGGGTGAAGCTATGGGACCAGCTGGATCCTGCAAAACAAGCTGGGTAGCTGGGTTGCTGACCTGGGTATCAAGTTGAGTCCTTCCATGTTTAGCTCAAAAACAAGCTGACATCCCTCAGTTTTTATCCAAAAATCACCAAAAATCGCTAAGTCACCTCATGTTCACCCAATTTGTTCAGCACCTTGATCTAGCACGATGGGTTGTGTCAGCTGCACGTGCCAGGGGGTGTCGTCCTGGTCCTCAGCACTGCACTGGGTGATCTGATTTCACCGTGCATGAACCAAGGAGCCAACGAAACGCGACGAAACCCATCATTTTGGAGTGGGAAGATCTAGACGAAACCATGGTTCCCAGGTTCCCATCAAAAGATCGTGGTGTTCTGCCACTTTTTTCCTTCATATGGGTCAGGAAAAAAAAAAACATACTTCCTAAGCGACAGAAGTTAGCACCTGTTGATGCACCCCGTTGATGAGTATCGCAGTGTGGCTGCTTTGCTTTGCTACCCATTCTACAAGAACTTCAAACCCAGAGATACGGAGACAGTGCCACTGCGGGGGGGGGTAGGAACAATGGGAAAAAACCACCAACAATGGCAACCTAGCCCTTGAGTAGGGCAAATATACGCTATACTAGCTACCCTCTGGTTATTTAACATAGCCATAGAAAATGGCCCATAGAAATAGATGGTTTACCTATTAAAAATTGTGATTTTCCATAGCTATGTTCAATAACCAGATGGTATACTATTGGGATCAAAAAAAACCACAGTGGTGTCCAGAAAACGACCAAGTTTCCGCAATGGGTTCCACCACCACGCCATTGCCAGTGAAGCTAAAACTGGCGATGCCTGGCAACCGCAACGCACAACGCAACCCATCACTTTGGGCCATGCCATGGCCATGCCATGGCCATGCCATGGCTACAAGTTGCTTGGGCGAAGTTTCTAGAAAAATCTGGGAAAACCTGGTGGTTTTATCAGTTGAAAAATGCTGTAGAAAAATTCCCCCAAAAAAGGGACATGGCGACCACTCACATTGCAGTTGGATCCGGGGAGCGAAATCCCAAACCTCAAAAATCATTCACCAAACAAAGATGTTTGGAAAAACCATGAAAAGACCATCAAGTATGTCGCAGTATGTCACACTTATGTCACACTTATGTCACTTTTTTGTGATCCCATCCATCATCCCCATCCTACCTGTGTCCTTCAGGTACGATCCCCAGGCGTTTCGACTTGCAAAGGCCGTATCTCTCAACAGCTCGGGCCCTAGGGACTCAGACCTTCGACGTTTTTGCGGCGTAGCTGTGATTCCACATGGAGATTAGTTGAGTGAGTCTCCAACTGGCTTTGTCTGTAAATGGATGGTTTATTTCATGGAAAATCCCAATCTAAAATGGATGCGAACTGGGGGTACCCCCGCATTTTAGGAAACCCCCAGTTTTTCTGTTGTGATTTGCCAGAATTGGTAATACTTATCATTGTGGTTATGGTACCTAATGGTTTTGACACCCTTGGCCACTAGTTGCTAATCTGTGAAACCACAAAAAAAATGGAAATGATGGCATGATAAACTAAATAGGTTTAAATAACATGAATATATGAGCCAACCTGATATGTTTGACCAGAAAATTGCAGTATACTGAAAGACATGGTTTCTTCTTGTACGTTGTGAGGTCAAATCCTCTTCTGTAACTTCTTCTTGTGCATTGTCAGGTCAAATCCTCTTCTGTAACTCAAAGTTCATGCACTTAAATGGACAACAAGAAGGAAAATGTTAGCACCGACGGTGGATTCCTATAGGGTGTCCGGATTGCATCATCAAGTGTGATGCTTGTTGACATGCCTTCTCTTAGAAACCCTGAAAGGAAAAACTCAACTCAGTGTATACCCACTGGCACTCTAACATGGCCATGGAAAATGGGACCACCTTTCAGAAAGGTGAATCATCTACAAATGAGTCAGTCGTCATTTTCCATGGCTATGTCGACCCAAGGCCACGCCTGCACTTCGCCAGTCGGTTTCGAAAACACTGTTCCCAATCAGTTTACGGCCATAAATGGGGTGTCTTCCCTTTCAAGACAAACCAATGGTTTCTTGTGAGATCGTGTGGATATTCCGTGGGGATCAGGGATCTACCCGGATCTACCCTTCTCATCCTGGGGGGATAAGCCTCCGTCATCCCCACTGGTTGATGGGCACTCTCACAATGGGTCAAATAATCCCTTTCAGAAACCCCCAAAAAAAAAATGACTCATCCGCCATGAACCAACCATCATCAATATCATCAAAAATCAAGTCCATCCATGTCCATCCATGTCCATTCCATGTATTTCCCCAATGTTTGCTGGTTAAACCACGTTTAAACATGTTCGACAACCTGTTTTGTATGTCATGGTTTTATCCCCATTGACTAACCCATAGCACCCTCGGCCCTCGTTCGCTCTCTTCGCTCTCTTCGTTCCACGCCACGGGCATCCCCAGATGTCGTTGAAGCTCTCGGACGCAGGGCATGCTGCAACGCTCCTGGAGGGATTGCCACTTTTTTTGCACAGATAATCATACATATATTATATATATATATATATCTGCTTGGTGGTTGACCTACCCCTCTGAAAAATATGCTCAAGTCAGTTGGGATGATGAAATTCCCAATATCTGGAAAAAAAATAGTTAAAAAAATGTTCCAAACCACCAACCAGTATATATATATATATATTCATGGCAAATCTCAGATATCCTGCATCCTTTTTTGAAGAAAAAAACGAATCTTCAGCTGGTTATGTTTAGTATCAAATCCCCATGTTTTAAATGGCTAAAGCGGCTAAAGATTGTGTGCTTTCAATGGTCAAGACATGGTCAAGACATCACGTACATCCCATCCACCAGCAATGGCCCCGAAAAATTGCTATATGAAACTTATGGAATGACCATCTGACCATCTGCCTGGTACTGTGCTAAATGGATTCCCGACTGACTCCTCCGAGGCAGCTGGTTGAAACTGCTTCGAATTTCTTTTCCAAACCGGATGGATTTTAAGGCCAGCATCCAATAGACTGCATCTGGATACCCTCTGGTAAACGTTAACAAAAAACTATGGAAAACCACCATTTTTAATGGGAAAACTCACTATAAATGGCCATTTTCAATAGCTATGTTAAATTACCAGAGTGTAAATTTAATCATAAGTCACCAAGCTGAAAAGTTCGGCGAAAGTGAAAAATCGTTTATCCAATTCCCATCATTCCAGTGACGGAAAGCGACGTGAGGTGATTGTAATATTCGATCATATCATCCCACGAATATCCCATGAATATTCCAAATGAAAATTGAATATAATTGGATGAAACAAAATCACCTCATTATACACAAATAATTTAGATGGTTTCATTCCAAATATCCCATCAACTAGTATTAATGGGACATTGAGGGAGATAGTTGATATTCTCATGGAATACTACTATTAATCATTAACTATTCCCATTGGATTCTTAGGTAATTATTTATTACTAGTAGATACTATTAGTAAGATACTAGTAGACAGTTGATATTATTATTCAATTCTCATTACTCCCATTGGATATCAATTGAAGAATCATATCAACATTGTAATCCCATGGATGCTTCATCATTATCAATGGGATAAATCCATTGAATTAATATACCCTCTGGTAAACGTTTACAGAACTTGCTCTTGAAGCCATGGCCACCCAGTCGAAATAATTGATTTACCCAGCTATAAAATGGTGGATCTTTCCATCGTTTTTTGTATGTTTACCAGAGGGTAATCCCCTTGGATGCACCGATGCACCATCCCCCCATCGGCCCGGTCCCATCGGTTCCCATCGGTTCCCATCGGTCCAGCTCAGGGTCAATGTCAGCATGTGCCACAAGCGCAAGACCGTCATGGCGTCGGATTTTGTTTGGCGGTGAAATTCACGTGTTTTGAATCCACCGGATTCACCGGGAAGCCATGGCTTTTCTCTCCGTTTTCATGGAAAATCCAGGAAAAAATCACGAAAAAAACCGGTAAACCAATTCTCTGGTGATTGAAAGAAGTTAAAGGTCTGGAGAAAACTGAGAGAGTGAGTCGGATTTAGCGGCTCATCTATCATTTTCAAACATGTCAAGTGTCATCGGATTTTTTTTCACATTGTCTTTGAAAAGTCTCAGCTAAGCTGTCAACCTCAGCACTCCAGGCAATTCCAGGCCTCAAATCAGCTGAAATGCAGCTTCAATGGACTAGTTTTAGTTTAGTTGGCCAACTTGAAGCCATGTGGAATCCATTGGAGTCAACGACCAACATACCAACATCATCCAACACCATCCCAGTATCCCAGTATCCCCCTCGACCCAGTTTTTTCAGCCATGGCACCGCTTAAAACCTGAGGTTTTTTAAGGCACCTGCGCTTGAAGCTTTGGACGCTTAACTACCTGTTGAGAAAGACAACAAGTGGGTCCTGCATTTCTGCCAAAAGCAGAAAAGGGTTATCAGGGCATGTGGATCAGTTGCAGCTCACTTCTTCTTGCCACCCTTGTCATCACCCTCGCCCTTGCGCTCGCAGCTCACCACCTTGCCAAGCATCACCACACCGTTGCCGTCCATGAAGGCAACACGGGAGAGGCCCTCGCAGTTCTTGAAGGTGTCGCAGACCAATGGCTGCTGTGGCTGGAAGCTGCACTGAGCCATCTCGTTGGACTTCAGGGAGTGAGGGTCCTCCATCTTCTTGCCACCAGTCTCCTTGCCCATCTTCCACTTCAGGGCGGACACACGGCATGCTGCGCGACCGCATCGCACAAAGCCAATGGGGGAGTAGCCCACCTTGATCTCGTTGGGGATGTCCAGCACCTGGATCTGAGCATCGAACTCCTTGGTCTGGCCCAGGGTGGTGTCCTTCTTGTAGACCATCACGTCACCGGAGCGGGGCATGTTGTTCTTGTCAAGACCCTTGATGTTCAGGCCCACGTTGTCGCCAGGGTTGGCGAAGTCCACACGCTGGTGGTGCATCTCCACGGTGAAGACCTTGCCTGTGCATGGGTTGGAGGCAGTGTGAGTGGGCAAGAAGACCACCTCCTCACCAGGCTTCACCACACCCTGCTCGACACGTCCGGCAAGCACATCACCCACACCCTTGATCTTGTAGATGCCGGAGATTGGCATGCGCATGGGGGCGCTCACAGGACGCTCAGGCACACGGCACATCTTGTCCAGCACATCGTACACGGTGTCAACGTGGATGGTCTCGCTGCCAACCTCAACATCCTGACCCTTCCACCAGCCCATGTTCTCAGACTTCTTCAGCAGGTTGTCACCCATCCAGCCGGAGATTGGCATCACAGGGGTGCTCTTCTCAATGAAGTCCTTCTTCCAGCCAACCTTCACCAACATGCTCTTCATCTCGTTGGCAACCTCGTCATACCTGGCCTGCTTGTAGCCGGCAGTGTCGCAGTCCATCTTGTTCACGCCAATGCAGATCTGCTTCACACCCAGCAAGTTGATAAGGCGGGAGTGCTGACGAGTCTGTCCCTGGATCTCACCAGCCTTGTGGTTGCCCTTGGCAATGGCAGTGGTGAAGTTACCATCAGCTGGCACCATGATCAGTGCCACATCGGCCTGGGAGGCACCGGTAATCATGTTCTTGATGAAGTCACGGTGGCCTGGGGCATCGATGATGGTGTAGTGCCACTTCTCGGTGAAGAACTCCTTGGTGGTGCATGCAATGGTCACACCACGCTCACGCTCCTCCTTCTGTCTGTCCATGAAGAAGGCAAATGCGAAGGAGCCCTTGCCCAAACGCTCAGCTTCCGCCTTCAGCTTCTCCAAATCACGCTCAGGCAGGCCACCCAGCTCAAAGATCAAGCGGCCGGTGGTGGTGCTCTTGCCACTGTCGACATGGCCGCAGATCACAATGGACAGGTGAGGCTTCTCCGAGTTAGCCGGCATGGCTGTCACGAGATTGCTCTATCAGCTAACCTCTTCGCTGCAAAATTTTTGCGGCCAGGGCTGCGGACAGGGAGAAGGTTTGATGCGATCAGCACTTGCAAAGGTTGGTTGAAGAATTAAAACATATTAAAACCAAAAAACTGTACAACCAGATGAAGCTGGAAATGTTACGGACAATCATTGATACCAATACCATCCAATACCTATTTGCTGACGCTGTTCCAAGAAAGCTTTCCCAAGGACATGTCACTGGCCCCACTGCTCAATATGCATTTACACTCTCCGGGAAACAAGAACTTGAATCTTCTGATCTTCAACGGAAGAAAAGACTATGCTGCTATGCTTAACCATGCTTAACCTTGAAACCATTTCAACTTCCTGTGGGCTAGATTCACATCTCTTTTCTCTCCATCCGTACACCATGGCTAGGATGACAAGGCAGTTCTCGGTTCACTTCTTCTTGCCACCCTTGTCATCACCCTCGCCCTTGCGCTCGCAGCTCACCACCTTGCCAAGCATCACCACACCGTTGCCGTCCATGAAGGCAACACGGGAGAGGCCCTCGCAGTTCTTGAAGGTGTCGCAGACCAATGGCTGCTGTGGCTGGAAGCTGCACTGAGCCATCTCGTTGGACTTCAGGGAGTGAGGGTCCTCCATCTTCTTGCTACCAGTCTCCTTGCCCATCTTCCACTTCAGGGCGGACACACGGCATGCTGCACGACCGCATCGCACAAAGCCAATGGGAGAGTAGCCCACCTTGATCTCGTTGGGGATGTCCAGCACCTGGATCTGAGCATCGAACTCCTTGGTCTGGCCCAGGGTGGTGTCCTTCTTGTAGACCATCACGTCACCAGAGCGGGGCATGTTGTTCTTGTCAAGACCCTTGATGTTCAGGCCCACGTTGTCGCCAGGGTTGGCGAAGTCCACACGCTGGTGGTGCATCTCCACAGTGAAGACCTTGCCTGTGCATGGGTTGGAGGCAGTGTGAGTGGGCAAGAAGACTACCTCTTCACCAGGCTTCACCACACCCTGCTCGACACGTCCGGCAAGCACATCACCCACACCCTTGATCTTGTAGATGCCGGAGATTGGCATGCGCATGGGGGCGCTCACAGGACGCTCAGGCACACGGCACATCTTGTCCAGCACATCGTACACGGTGTCAACGTGGATGGTCTCGCTGCCAACCTCAACATCCTGACCCTTCCACCAGCCCATGTTCTCAGACTTCTTCAGCAGGTTGTCACCCATCCAGCCGGAGATTGGCATCACAGGGGTGCTCTTCTCAATGAAGTCCTTCTTCCAGCCAACCTTCACCAACATGCTCTTCATCTCGTTGGCAACCTCGTCATACCTGGCCTGCTTGTAGCCGGCAGTGTCACAGTCCATCTTGTTCACGCCAATGCAGATCTGCTTCACACCCAGCAAGTTGATAAGACGGGAGTGCTGACGAGTTTGTCCCTGGATCTCACCAGCCTTGTGGTTGCCCTTGGCAATGGCAGTGGTGAAGTTACCATCAGCTGGCACCATGATCAGTGCCACATCGGCCTGGGAGGCACCGGTAATCATGTTCTTGATGAAGTCACGGTGGCCTGGGGCATCGATGATGGTGTAGTGCCACTTCTCGGTGAAGAACTCCTTGGTGGTGCATGCAATGGTCACACCACGCTCACGCTCCTCCTTCTGTCTGTCCATGAAGAAGGCAAATGCGAAGGAGCCCTTGCCCAAACGCTCAGCTTCCGCCTTCAGCTTCTCCAAATCACGCTCAGGCAGGCCACCAAGCTCAAAGATCAAGCGGCCGGTGGTGGTGCTCTTGCCACTGTCGACATGGCCGCAGATCACAATGGACAGGTGAGGCTTCTCCGAGTTGGCCGGCATGGCTGTTACGAGATTGCTCTATCAGCTAACCTCTTCGCTGCAATTTTTTTGCGGCCAGGGCTGCGGAGGAACCAATCAAAATTCAAACTGCAAAAAGAAACTGGGATGTGTTTACATGACTGATTGGTGATTTCAATGCCTATAAATTAGTCATTGGGGATTATCATCCCAAACAGGAAAGGGGTAGAACAAAACAGCCAGATGATGCTGCTGGACGAAACAAGTTTCATGTCTGCGGTGAAAAGCATCCAATGCTAGGAGTAGAAAAGTCTTGGTATTGCGCCCCCAAAAACGATAGAAATGTACAATCCTACTAAAATAAGAATAAATCGAACAAATACATCAAATCCGTCTCTATCGTTTTTGGGATTGCTATAGATTCTGGAATTTGATCAACCTGAAAAAGTTCGGCCATTTGGGCATCGTGACATACAGCTGTCAACATCCCTAGGGTCAATTCATGATATATCCCCCCAGGTTTTGCAGCGATCTATGTTGACTCGAAAAAATACATGTTTAAGTACCCCACGTCAGCCACATATTATTCATATATATATACATATACATACATATATAGTCATGACTATATAATACTATATATACATATAATAACATCAGATAACTCCATGAAAACAGGGTCTATCACCGAAGAAAACCACGGGCTTTTCCAATCATCTCACCTGCGATGGACGCTTGTAGCTAGTCTGCAACTAGTTGGTCCAAGCTGGTGCTGAAGATGGGAATGAAACGGGAAACAACGGCAAAAAAAAACTTATCATGACTATTGGGAGTGCAAAGTCTGGAATCAAAACTGAAAAACATGATCTATTATGATCTATTCTCATATTCAGAACCTGCACATCCAGGTAAGCTTTCAGAACACCTGGCAATAAGAGCTCACTTCTTCTTGCCACCCTTGTCATCACCCTCGCCCTTGCGCTCGCAGCTCACCACCTTGCCAAGCATCACCACACCGTTGCCGTCCATGAAGGCAACACGGGAGAGGCCCTCGCAGTTCTTGAAGGTGTCGCAGACCAATGGCTGCTGTGGCTGGAAGCTGCACTGAGCCATCTCGTTGGACTTCAGGGAGTGAGGGTCCTCCATCTTCTTGCCACCAGTCTCCTTGCCCATCTTCCACTTCAGGGCGGACACACGGCATGCTGCGCGACCGCATCGCACAAAGCCAATGGGGGAGTAGCCCACCTTGATCTCGTTCGGGATGTCCAGCACCTGGATCTGAGCATCGAACTCCTTGGTCTGGCCCAGGGTGGTGTCCTTCTTGTAGACCATCACGTCACCAGAGCGGGGCATGTTGTTCTTGTCAAGACCCTTGATGTTCAGGCCCACGTTGTCGCCAGGGTTGGCGAAGTCCACACGCTGGTGGTGCATCTCCACGGTGAAGACCTTGCCTGTGCATGGGTTGGAGGCAGTGTGAGTGGGCAAGAAGACCACCTCCTCACCAGGCTTCACCACACCCTGCTCGACACGTCCGGCAAGCACATCACCCACACCCTTGATCTTGTAGATGCCGGAGATTGGCATGCGCATGGGGGCGCTCACAGGACGCTCAGGCACACGGCACATCTTGTCCAGCACATCGTACACGGTGTCAACGTGGATGGTCTCGCTGCCAACCTCAACATCCTGACCCTTCCACCAGCCCATGTTCTCAGACTTCTTCAGCAGGTTGTCACCCATCCAGCCGGAGATTGGCATCACGGGGGTGCTCTTCTCAATGAAGTCCTTCTTCCAGCCAACCTTCACCAACATGCTCTTCATCTCGTTGGCAACCTCGTCATACCTGGCCTGCTTGTAGCCGGCAGTGTCACAGTCCATCTTGTTCACGCCAATGCAGATCTGCTTCACACCCAGCAAGTTGATAAGACGGGAGTGCTGACGAGTTTGTCCCTGGATCTCACCAGCCTTGTGGTTGCCCTTGGCAATGGCAGTGGTGAAGTTACCATCAGCTGGCACCATGATCAGTGCCACATCGGCCTGGGAGGCACCGGTAATCATGTTCTTGATGAAGTCACGGTGGCCTGGGGCATCGATGATGGTGTAGTGCCACTTCTCGGTGAAGAACTCCTTGGTGGTGCATGCAATGGTCACACCACGCTCACGCTCCTCCTTCTGTCTGTCCATGAAGAAGGCAAATGCGAAAGAGCCCTTGCCCAAACGCTCAGCTTCCGCCTTCAGCTTCTCCAAATCACGCTCAGGCAGGCCACCCAGCTCAAAGATCAAGCGGCCGGTGGTGGTGCTCTTGCCACTGTCGACATGGCCGCAGATCACGATGGAAAGGTGAGGCTTCTCCGAGTTGGCCGGCATGGCTGTTACCAGATAGCTCTATTGGAGAACTTTATTTGAGCACTGCAAAACTGGCCAGGGCTGCGAACGAGAGGAAGAATACCAGAACGAATGCACGACGGGCACGAGGAATTTCAAAAGCAATCTACCCTGATCACAACAACCATCAGTATTTTTTTTCCACGAAAGCCTGCATTTGATGGTGTTTTACCCATCCACGAATAACATGTCCCATCCATTGAGCATTGCCATCTCTTGACCTGATGAATATCAGCGGATTTGTTGTTCACCCATCTTCGACCTTGTCTGGATGGAGAGATGTGGTTTTTTGGAAAGGCCCATTCTTGAGCCAGTGATTATGAACAAAAACACAAAAACATGTTTGGTAGGGTTGAAAATTCAACAAAAAAAACTGCGCTTTCCGCGGCAACTGACTCTTTTGCTCACCAGTTCTGTTCCATTTCCGGGACGCTTAGAAACGGGTCCCGTGAAGTGGAGAAGTTGACCGTGGGGCGGTCTGGCTGTGGACATGACAGAGTTGCTAAACAAATATGACGGGAAATATCATAGATGTCATAGGGATATTGTATAGGGAAAAAATGATGCTTACTGGGATGTATAGCCAACTTGATATGAAATTTCCAACGAATAGACATCCACTAATACAGTTTTCATATAAAACTACTGCAAAACCAACTTATTCACTTGCATGTTCTTTAGAATCTCCGATTTTGCCACTTCTTGAGTGAAAATGTAGTGGATTCACCCAAACATGGCAACATGTGGCAACTTTAATGGGGAAAATGAGGACCACATTTTGAAATACTCGGATTGATTCGCATTTGATGGTCATGTGGTAAACCCAAAAGTCAATGAGATAAGATAGTTGTGGGATATGTATGGGATCCTACGGATATCTATGGGATTGCATGGCTTATTTTTTAAAAAAAAAAAGGTATAAGCGACACAAGACATAGTCAACTCAGATTCCTGGGGGAAAGAATGATTCAAAAAACATATTGGAATCCTGCCATTCCGCAGCCAAACCCGTAGACACGGCAGTCCACTGTGGACGCATTGATCGCCACCTAAGGTTGCTACAGCTGCTACTGTTCAGAGCTCACTTCTTCTTGCCACCCTTGTCATCACCCTCGCCCTTGCGCTCGCAGCTCACCACCTTGCCAAGCATCACCACACCGTTGCCGTCCATGAAGGCAACACGGGAGAGGCCCTCGCAGTTCTTGAAGGTGTCGCAGACCAATGGCTGCTGTGGCTGGAAGCTGCACTGAGCCATCTCGTTGGATTTCAGGGAGTGAGGGTCCTCCATCTTCTTGCCACCAGTCTCCTTGCCCATCTTCCACTTCAGGGCGGACACACGGCATGCTGCGCGACCGCATCGCACAAAGCCAATGGGGGAGTAGCCCACCTTGATCTCGTTGGGGATGTCCAGCACCTGGATCTGAGCATCGAACTCCTTGGTCTGGCCCAGGGTGGTGTCCTTCTTGTAGACCATCACGTCACCAGAGCGGGGCATGTTGTTCTTGTCAAGACCCTTGATGTTCAGGCCCACGTTGTCGCCAGGGTTGGCGAAGTCCACACGCTGGTGGTGCATCTCCACAGTGAAGACCTTGCCTGTGCATGGGTTGGAGGCAGTGTGAGTGGGCAAGAAGACCACCTCCTCACCAGGCTTCACCACACCCTGCTCGACACGTCCGGCAAGCACATCACCCACACCCTTGATCTTGTAGATGCCAGAGATTGGCATGCGCATGGGGGCGCTCACAGGACGCTCAGGCACACGGCACATCTTGTCCAGCACATCGTACACGGTGTCAACGTGGATGGTCTCGCTGCCAACCTCAACATCCTGACCCTTCCACCAGCCCATGTTCTCAGACTTCTTCAGCAGGTTGTCACCCATCCAGCCGGAGATTGGCATCACAGGGGTGCTCTTCTCAATGAAGTCCTTCTTCCAGCCAACCTTCACCAACATGCTCTTCATCTCGTTGGCAACCTCGTCATACCTGGCCTGCTTGTAGCCGGCAGTGTCACAGTCCATCTTGTTCACGCCAATGCAGATCTGCTTCACACCCAGCAAGTTGATAAGACGGGAGTGCTGACGAGTTTGTCCCTGGATCTCACCAGCCTTGTGGTTGCCCTTGGCAATGGCAGTGGTGAAGTTACCATCAGCTGGCACCATGATCAGTGCCACATCGGCCTGGGAGGCACCGGTAATCATGTTCTTGATGAAGTCACGGTGGCCTGGGGCATCGATGATGGTGTAGTGCCACTTCTCGGTGAAGAACTCCTTGGTGGTGCATGCAATGGTCACACCACGCTCACGCTCCTCCTTCTGTCTGTCCATGAAGAAGGCAAATGCGAAGGAGCCCTTGCCCAAACGTTCAGCTTCCGCCTTCAGCTTCTCCAAATCACGCTCAGGCAGGCCACCCAGCTCAAAGATCAAGCGGCCGGTGGTGGTGCTCTTGCCACTGTCGACATGGCCGCAGATCACAATGGACAGGTGAGGCTTCTCCGAGTTGGCCGGCATGGCTGTTACGAGATAGTTCTATTGGAGAACTTTATTTGAGCACTGCAAAACTGGCCAGGGCTGTTGACAAAAGATTCTTTGCGAGCAGCCACCCTAACTGCCATCGAATCTGCATAACGGGAATTGAAACCCATTCAAACCATAAGAGCTAGGTTCAGTCACTGGCTCACTGATTTTTCAAGTGCAAAGGTCTTGCAATGGTTTTTGTTTGTGTACTACTGTAAACTCTGGAGAATAGATCTCTCAAAATGAATTTAATTATATAAACTATAAATTTAAGTTTGCTGGTCCAAGACTGATCCAATGAATATCTTTGCGCAATCGGCAGGTTCGATTTCAATTCCAATTCAGCACGCGGGAGGCAGCACAATCCGCCCTTTACAGTCTAGAATGCACGCGGGTTGGGAATGTCAACCCCGAATCAATAAGGCCTGCCATGAAATCAAAACCAACAGCCCTCATGATTGTCACAGCAACCCGGTTTCAATGCGCAGAACGCCGAAAGATCGCCAAACAACTTGCCAACGGTCAGAAACGTAGAAGGCATTTCAAGGCCAATGAACTAATATGATAGCGAAATGAACACAATTTCGTTGTAAGGAGAATCATACCTGACCTGATTGAAGATCACTCCTCACTCCACACTCCACACTCTACACTTTACACTCCACACTCCACACTCTACACTTTACACTCCACACTCCTCACTCTACACTCCACTCCACACTCTACACTTTCCACTCGACACTCCGCACTCTGCACTTTACACTCCACACTCCACAGTTTACACTTTACACTCCTCACTCCACACTTTACACTCCACACTCCACACTCTACACTCTACACTTTACACTCCACCCTTTCCACTTTACACTCCTCACTCCACACTTTACACTCCACACTCTACACTTTACACTCCACACTCCACACTCTACACTTTACACTCCACACTCCTCACTCTACACTCCACTCCACACTCTACACTTTCCACTCGACACTCCGCACTCTGCACTTTACACTCCACACTCCACAGTTTACACTTTACACTCCTCACTCCACACTTTACACTCCACACTTTACACTCCACACTCCACACTTTACACTTTACACTTTACACTCCACGCTTTCCACTTTACACTCCTCACTCCACACTTTACACTCCACACTCCTCACTCTACACTCCACTCCACACTCTACACTTTCCACGCGACTCTCCGCACTCTGCACTTTACACTCCACACTCCACAGTTTACACTTTACACTCCTCACTCCACACTTTACACTCCACACTTTACACTCCACACTCCACACTCTACACTTTACACTTTACACTCCGCGCTTTCCACTTTACACTCCTCACTCCACACTTTACACTCCACACTCTACACTCCACACTCCACACTCTACACTTTACACTCCACACTCCACACTTTGCACTCCGCACTCTACACTTTACACTCTACACTTTACACTCTTCACCCCACACTCCACACACTACACTCCACACTCCACACTTTACACTCCACACTCCACACTTTACACTCCGCACTCTACACTTTACACTCCACACTCTACACTTTACACTCCACACTGCAGACTGGTAACAGAGGAAAAAGGTACAAGACTGTTCCAATAAACTATTGCAGAAAAGTGTTCTGCGTGACTGCATATCCATGTGTTTGGACATCTGTACCATTAACATACGTGTGAGCATTCGGGTTCGTGGGCTGCATCTTTTTGTTTAATCTTAAAACCTGATGAATCCCCATTTTCTCAGGGGCCTTCCTATTCCACACCTCACATGTTCGCTCCCAGTTTTACCTCATCGGCGCTGATCACCTGGCACTGACTTTAGTGAAACCAGGAGAAAATCAAAGCGGACGCTTCTAGCTAGTGCATCTATCAATGAATCAATGACTAGTTGGTCCAAATGGGGCTACTGGGTTTTTGAGGTAAGGTAATACTCTCTCAATTGTAGCTGATCACGCCCCCACCAACTGCAGGGACTTCACGTTTAAACAAGAAAGTCTTCAGAACATCAGCGCTCAAGGCTCACTTCTTCTTGCCACCCTTGTCATCACCCTCGCCCTTGCGCTCGCAGCTCACCACCTTGCCAAGCATCACCACACCGTTGCCGTCCATGAAGGCAACACGGGAGAGGCCCTCGCAGTTCTTGAAGGTGTCGCAGACCAATGGCTGCTGTGGCTGGAAGCTGCACTGAGCCATCTCGTTGGACTTCAGGGAGTGAGGGTCCTCCATCTTCTTGCCACCAGTCTCCTTGCCCATCTTCCACTTCAGGGCGGACACACGGCATGCTGCGCGACCGCATCGCACAAAGCCAATGGGGGAGTAGCCCACCTTGATCTCATTGGGGATGTCCAGCACCTGGATCTGAGCATCGAACTCCTTGGTCTGGCCCAGGGTGGTGTCCTTCTTGTAGACCATCACGTCACCAGAGCGGGGCATGTTGTTCTTGTCAAGACCCTTGATGTTCAGGCCCACGTTGTCGCCAGGGTTGGCGAAGTCCACACGCTGGTGGTGCATCTCCACGGTGAAGACCTTGCCTGTGCATGGGTTGGAGGCAGTGTGAGTGGGCAAGAAGACCACCTCCTCACCAGGCTTCACCACACCCTGCTCGACACGTCCGGCAAGCACATCACCCACACCCTTGATCTTGTAGATGCCGGAGATTGGCATGCGCATGGGGGCGCTCACAGGACGCTCAGGCACACGGCACATCTTGTCCAGCACATCGTACACGGTGTCAACGTGGATGGTCTCGCTGCCAACCTCAACATCCTGACCCTTCCACCAGCCCATGTTCTCAGACTTCTTCAGCAGGTTGTCACCCATCCAGCCGGAGATTGGCATCACAGGGGTGCTCTTCTCAATGAAGTCCTTCTTCCAGCCAACCTTCACCAACATGCTCTTCATCTCGTTGGCAACCTCGTCATACCTGGCCTGCTTGTAGCCGGCAGTGTCGCAGTCCATCTTGTTCACGCCAATGCAGATCTGCTTCACACCCAGCAAGTTGATAAGACGGGAGTGCTGACGAGTCTGTCCCTGGATCTCACCAGCCTTGTGGTTGCCCTTGGCAATGGCAGTGGTGAAGTTACCATCAGCTGGCACCATGATCAGTGCCACATCGGCCTGGGAGGCACCGGTAATCATGTTTTTGATGAAGTCACGGTGGCCTGGGGCATCGATGATGGTGTAGTGCCACTTCTCGGTGAAGAACTCCTTGGTGGTGCATGCAATGGTCACACCACGCTCACGCTCCTCCTTCTGTCTGTCCATGAAGAAGGCAAATGCGAAAGAGCCCTTGCCCAAACGCTCAGCTTCCGCCTTCAGTTTCTCCAAATCACGCTCAGGCAGGCCACCCAGCTCAAAGATCAAGCGGCCGGTGGTGGTGCTCTTGCCACTGTCGACATGGCCGCAGATCACGATGGACAGGTGAGGCTTCTCCGAGTTGGCCGGCATGGCTGTTACGAGATAGTTCTATTGGAGAACTTTATTTGAGCACTGCAAAACTGGCCAGGGCTGCGTAACGAAGATTTCATGGATTGTGAATGATTGTGACAAGTGCAGCAACAGAAAGCTCAGCTGACAGAGCAGCAACAGTGTCTTTCAGCTTTCAAAAAAAGAAAGTAGATGTGGCTCAACCGTTGGTCCCTTGTTCCACCGGATTTTGGGGAAAATGTTGTGTTCAATCCAAAATGGACGTTGCACTGCTCCACCAATCCCTAATGCTACAGTTGGAAATCCTAATGAATCCCTTTCGCATATGAACGCACCCAAAAGGAAACCTTGTTGGAATGGATGTATGAATTTGGTTTCAATTTCAGGGGTTCGTTTCTTGACAATAGGCATCATGCCACAGTCCAGTCTAGTCATGTTGCAGCTTCGTCCAACCAGCTGCAACCCTTTTGTCCAAGAAAAGGTCAAAACACCTGCAGCCACGGCCATCCACCTTTTTTGGTGAGACCGGATCAAGAGACTGGTCGGACGTTTGGGACACTTCCACCAAATCCAACTGGTCGGTCCCTGCATCCAAACACCTAGCAGTTTGTTCACTTCTTCTTGCCACCCTTGTCATCACCCTCGCCCTTGCGCTCGCAGCTCACCACCTTGCCAAGCATCACCACACCGTTGCCGTCCATGAAGGCAACACGGGAGAGGCCCTCGCAGTTCTTGAAGGTGTCGCAAACCAATGGCTGCTGTGGCTGGAAGCTGCACTGAGCCATCTCATTGGACTTCAGGGAGTGAGGGTCCTCCATCTTCTTGCCACCAGTCTCCTTGCCCATCTTCCACTTCAGGGCGGACACACGGCATGCTGCGCGACCGCATCGCACAAAGCCAATGGGGGAGTAGCCCACCTTGATCTCGTTGGGGATGTCCAGCACCTGGATCTGAGCATCGAACTCCTTGGTCTGGCCCAGGGTGGTGTCCTTCTTGTAGACCATCACGTCACCAGAGCGGGGCATGTTGTTCTTGTCAAGACCCTTGATGTTCAGGCCCACGTTGTCGCCAGGGTTGGCGAAGTCCACACGCTGGTGGTGCATCTCCACGGTGAAGACCTTGCCTGTGCATGGGTTGGAGGCAGTGTGAGTGGGCAAGAAGACCACCTCCTCACCAGGCTTCACCACACCCTGCTCGACACGTCCGGCAAGCACATCACCCACACCCTTGATCTTGTAGATGCCAGAGATTGGCATGCGCATAGGGGCGCTCACAGGACGCTCAGGCACACGGCACATCTTGTCCAGCACATCGTACACGGTGTCAACGTGGATGGTCTCGCTGCCAACCTCAACATCCTGACCCTTCCACCAGCCCATGTTCTCAGACTTCTTCAGCAGGTTGTCACCCATCCAGCCGGAGATTGGCATCACAGGGGTGCTCTTCTCAATGAAGTCCTTCTTCCAGCCAACCTTCACCAACATGCTCTTCATCTCGTTGGCAACCTCGTCATACCGGGCCTGCTTGTAGCCGGCAGTGTCGCAGTCCATCTTGTTCACTCCAATGCAGATCTGCTTCACACCCAGCAAGTTGATAAGGCGGGAGTGCTGACGAGTCTGTCCCTGGATCTCACCAGCCTTGTGGTTGCCCTTGGCAATGGCAGTGGTGAAGTTACCATCAGCTGGCACCATGATCAGTGCCACATCGGCCTGGGAGGCACCGGTAATCATGTTCTTGATGAAGTCACGGTGGCCTGGGGCATCGATGATGGTGTAGTGCCACTTCTCGGTGAAGAACTCCTTGGTGGTGCATGCAATGGTCACACCACGCTCACGCTCCTCCTTCTGTCTGTCCATGAAGAAGGCAAATGCGAAAGAGCCCTTGCCCAAACGCTCAGCTTCCGCCTTCAGTTTCTCCAAATCACGCTCAGGCAGGCCACCCAGCTCAAAGATCAAGCGGCCGGTGGTGGTGCTCTTGCCACTGTCGACATGGCCGCAGATCACGATGGACAGGTGAGGTTTCTCCGAGTTGGCCGGCATGGCTGGTCACAGGTTGGATGTATCGTTGAAGCACTGCAAAATTTGGCCAGGGCTGCGGCAAGTTTGGACATGTTTGACACTGGATGTTTTTGCTAATTTCGTGCAAAAAAAATCCACCCAACATATTTTGAAAATTGCTTGACCAGGAAACCCGCGTGTTTGATGGTAGAAAACATGTCGTTTTTTTACAATTTCCCTGGTATAGATATGTTGAACATAGCATCTGAAACACCAGTCACACAAACCAAGTTGTTTCCCGATTTTGGCAAAAACGTACAACCAAATTTAATTTACTTGCCTGAAATGCTGGATTTTTTTGAAGCGGGTGGTTTTGTTGTTTGCTCACGTTTTTGGCTCCATTGGTACCCCACCTAGTTTTGAGCCATACCGATATTACCCTCTGGTAAACATACAAAAAAGCTATGGATGTCACCATTTTGAAGTTCGGCACATCAACTATTATGGGCCATTTACAACAATCAATGACCAGAGGCTAGAAAAAATACATTCCAATTTCCGCTACTATACCCATTGCTGGTGACATACCTCTGAGGTATCCTGAACCCTGATCATCCCTAATCGTTATACATGCAGAAAACAACACTGACGCGGCTGTCTATCTGCATCCCTAGACACGCAGAATGATGTTCACAATTTCGAGAACTTAGCCAGCAAAGCATCATTTCCCGAGACAGCCACTACAACAGCACACGCACAGAATTCAAAGAAATGACACAAACCTTGAGAAAGGGAGGAAGTTCAAGACCAGAATCCAAACTGAGCTGACCCGAGACAGGCTTAGGGACCGCTGAAACAGATTTTGGACATTCGTCGATCTGTCTATCCGATTCGACGCGCAGCATGAGAAGCCAATGTTGTACCATAGAAACTCCACCAGCAAAAAAAAAAACAGGCAAAGCTGCAAGTTTGCCTGGATACAAAGACATTTCATCAACAAACTGCCCCGTGACTCCAACACATACACGATCCAAACATATCCAAACCAACTCTTCGCCGCAGCCAATCACACAACAAATCACACAAACCTTTTGACGCTTCCCACACACAACATGAAGTTGGGACATGAGAAGACTTACAAGCAGCAAGGAATCAGTGATTTCTTTCTGATCTGAATACATGGTTATCTATTTAAAGTACATGCAACTCAGGTAGCCAAGGCTCCCTGTCGTGGTAGATGATGAATGATTGAAATTCAGGCAACGCTTGATTTTCTTGACATTATGCTTATCGTCGAATTGTTGTTTGCAGTTCGTCCATGCGATGATTGCACCAGGACAAAGCCACTGGTCGATCATGGAGGCCACATCCTTGGAGCCACCGTTGGACGCACATTTGAAACCACACTGACTGATGCAGGCCCATGCGGCTCAGTTCATGGGACACAAAGAGCAACGCTTGGTGTTTTCAGGACTCTAACTTGGCGAATTTGTACTGTCAATGGTGAAGTTTTTTATTGTGGTTCCGTATGCAAAAATCATGAAAATCAACTTCATTAGAACCCCATTTTTCAGCCATGGACCTAGCAATTCTATGAGAGTCAAACAATATCAACCATTCATATTCCTCGGCATTCCTCGGTACCCCGTTTTTCTCAACCCCCGCTTTTTGCGGATCATCCGGGTCCTGGGACACCACGAGGGACCCGCCATGAAACACGACCCGTAAAGAGCTTTCTAATGACTTCCGGGTGGCAAAGTCATAACTCCAAAGTCACCACATGTTTGAATGCTGACCAAGATCACATTTTTTTCGATTGTAGACCACACTGAACATCAATGAACATCAATGAACCACCATGAACTTGGATGCGCATCCCAGGCATTGTAAGTGTAACAACCATGAAGATAAGCCACATAGATTCGTGGGCTATACCCCCCATGGAACACAGGCGTCACATCTCAGGTCGTGCATTAGGGCCTTTCTGGAGGTTCATCAACGATTCAAAAACAACTCCACTCCTGTCAAAGTTGATACATGTGGCTGTTTAAATCCTTGCGCTCGAAGTGAAAATCATCAATAAATGGAAAAAGGGTAACGAACACTCCCGCAAGCACCATTTGCCTTTTATTTGTGGTTACACATTCCACATCATTCCACCATTTTTTAAACATACCAGTACCATTTCTATTTTCCGCGACTTGTCTTTTTCAAACCTGTTGTGAGGAAATGAAATAGGAAAAATGTCCTTCGTGGGAGTTGTTTGGCTATGAACTCGCGAGAAATTGATGAATTGTTGGATTAGGGCAAGATTTTAGTGGCTCCCAACCAAAGGTTATATATTGAAGCAAAAGAAAATGGCAACAATAATATCCACTTCAATCATCTTCAAGCTACAAAAATAATGTGCTCCCGACTCCTCCCAAAAATGAAGCGATCTGCAAGATATGTGGCAGGATCGGTAGCGATATTTCTTTCGTATTCTTTCGTTTGAAATGACCCGTTGTCATCTCCAAAAAGCTTGACAAATCAATATCCCAAGGTGAAATTGCCAGAGATCTTAGGAATTTGGGCACGAAAAGTCGAGGTTATGAGGCTTTTCACAACCCCTGTGTGGGAGAGGAGCAGAGGAACACCAAGACAGCAGTTCCATTCTCTGCTGAAAGGCAGCTGTTGTGCTCTCACCTGGCAGCAGGGCGGATGCAACGAATGGCACTGAAACATCAAGGCTGATGGCATTGAAATTCGGGGTCAAACTGATAAATCATGAGAAATCTCTCCCAAGATGAATCAAAACGACAAGCAGGGTGCATCAGCAATATGTGTTTTCACTTTATGAGTCTGCAGATTGCTGCGGCAGGCTTCAAAAATTGGCCTCTCACAGACTCCTCAAGGATTGTACTTGAAAGTAAACTTAACCTCACGCGAGCAAACAGCCACAACAAAGTCGGAGAATGTAGAAAGCCCAGCGCATCGATTACCGGGGATGCCCTGCAACCGAATGCTCCCGTTCGCCGGGGCATCTTCTCCCAAGTTGAAAAAACTGAACTCAGGAATTTCACATGAATTACTCACGGTCCATTGATTTTGTCCGGTGGTGTTGCCCACATACTCCCCAAGACCGTATCCGGCCGTGTTGCTGACAACATAAACTGATGTAGCCTCATTGAAGACTCCACAAGGTGACAGCCCTCCGATGCAACCTGTGACACGTCCAGGGGAGTTGCCATTATCTGTCTGATCGAGATTCTCGAAGGCAAAGGTGAAATCGCCACTGGAGCAATGTGGCATGGTACTAGTAATAGAAGTAGTAGTGGTGGTGGCGGTGGTGGTAGTAGAAGTAGTAGTGGTGGTGGTGGTGGCGGTAGTGGTAGTGGTAGTGGTACTGGTAGTGATAGTGGTACTGGTAGTGGTACTGGTACTGGTAGTGGTAGTGGTAGGGTGGCGACGACTACCCTCCAATGCTTCTTTGATTTTTTTGATCTTCCAAATTTTGAATGGGATCCCTTCATTGCCTTGTAGATCCTTGCCATCTTGTAGAAAATCCGTTGTGATGTTTGGTAGTAGTATGTCATCCACCCTCTTCTTGGGATCAGCTTGACTTTCGGCCACGTTCTTCACTTGGAGGGCGGCACATTCATCCGCAGCCTGCGACAAATCACAAGCTCCAGACGCGCACAATCCCTCCTTGGAAGCCTCCTCAGGCATTGCCAGGTGCAGCAGGCACAGGAGCACCTGCGGCTTCATTGGTTTTGCCTAATCGCTGAAGAGAAAACTCTAAAATATGGATGTCTCGCACGTCGCTTATGGAGCCGCAGTTACAACGATGCTTGAGCCAGCGCAACGCGGAAGTCCCAACAGCTCATCACACAGCTCCTGCAACAGCTCCTGCCGAGCAACACTACTGTACACTACAGACACTTCGCACGTGAAATGGTCCATGATGTCCATGCACAAGTCAGACAGAAAGTCAGAAGATCAATGCATCGCACCGTCAGTCAAGAATTGGTTTCAAATCTGGCCCAGCCTCTGGTTTGATGTTGCCATTGCCCACGAAGCAGCGCAGGGCAACGCCTGCACAAAAAAAATCGGTAATCCCCCTGCTAGAATACTCAGTAAGTGCATAGTATCTCCGTGAACGCCTTTCAATGGTTGTTTTTATTATTTGGTTGTTGGGATTTTTGGCGCACTAGGCTGCAGAAAGGAATATAAGATGCCGGTCACAATTTTTGTATTGGTGTCTTTTGAGGATCTTAGAAAATGACACCAAACCAAAACATACAAAACAGCCTATGAGAAAACAACCAGAGCCCATAACTGTAGTCATTTTCTTGTAGATGCGTGGGGTGGGGGTACAGGAACTGTGGCTATCCGGCCTCGTCACCACCCAAATCGACCCATCACCCCGCTCCTTGCAGCCTTCTTACCCCTGACCTGCCCACGAGCCCAACTGGCGGTTGGAGAAAGACTTCTAAAATGTCAACAGCAAGATTCGTTTCTTATCTCAAGTTCTCATGGAAAACGCACTTCGAAACATTGAAACACCAGCTGAAGACGTGAACAAAGATTCAAGGCTTGTGGTCTCAGTTACTATATACATCCCAGGTTTTGTTTTGTTTTTCTGCGCTACATGCCCATTTTAAGTAGGGTTGCACCCCCAGCCTTCTTGGGACTCGGCTGAACGACCGCAACCCCCTGCAGGATTTTTGTTGTTTCCAAAAACAGGCACAATGAAACGTTGGAGAAACGGGGCTGTCACGAATTGAACAGGTAATAACACATATATGTATCACAGCTAGATGATGATATAATATCACTACCCTTTTAAGGAGGGGGGGCGTACCCAAATTGCAAGACACAATTTAGACGTTTTTGAGGGAGGTGGTCCTGTTGAATGCTGGCAAGCATTTATTTGTTTAACTGCGTCTTATTTGCAAGATTTCATTTTATATAGTAGGTCCCTCATTTTTTACGGGATTTCATTTATTTTCTTAAAAAACGCAGGGGAGCGTTGAATATTGTCCATTGCATTTTTGAAAAAAATGTAAGAACATGAAAAAAACATGTAAAAAATAGTGTGAAGGTCTGCAACTAGCTGCAGAATTGCAGAAAATCAAAAATGCAAACTGAAAGTGTGTAGGCCCCCAATTGCCTGGCATTTCCAATACATTCTACACTTTTTCTACATGTTTTTATCATTTCCACATGTAACATAGAGGTATAGAAGGTATATTATTCTTTACAAATTACTGGAAAATCCTTGAACTTCAAATAAATGTAAAATTAGATGTTGAAGGTCTTAAAATTTACCTCCTACGTATGGAAAAACAATAGAATACAAATAAAGATCTCAAATGGAACTCAAATGGACCTCAAAAGGACCTCATATGAACCTTTATGGGGTCCCCATGGTAAACCCCCTTTTGTACCTACATGATCCAACTTAAACACCCTTCTGCCGCGGTTCCTATCTAGCCCCCCCTATGACCCTCCAACCATAATAGAATAACAATCTACACGTATGTCATGTTGATTCTGAAAGGAACTGTGGAACCTGAGGTGTAGGATTGTTTATTTTCCCTTGAAAGGAAGCGCCTCAAGATCACATAGAATGAATTACTGTTGCTACTTGAAACATGGATGCAAGAATGGCATGTGAAAACAGGTATGTCACTTGCCGTAAAAGACTTGCACCCCGCCTTGCCACATGGTTGTCAAACCATTTGGCACCACTACAAAGTCACATGCAAAAGAAAAGCTCGGAAAAGGTGGTTTGCTGATTGGGCGCCGGGACAGCGTATTGCTGTGCCGCTGCTTGCACATGCTTCTTTGAAGCGTTCAGCTCACTTCACCAAAATCTCTAAAAGATTACCAAGCTATCAACTTTCGTTGGGATTCCCTTCAAGTATCTTCAGCTCTCTCAGACATTGGAGACCCAGGGAAATGTAGAGCATTCCATTCCTCTGGATCTGAAATTTCCATCTCACTTGCAAAGTAACGTCGAAGTCTTTGAGAGGCAGTCTCTGTATCACTGTCTTCACTTTCAAGTGCATCAGCTGAATGTCTGATGGCTGCATTGCGTTCAGTCTCATTGGCACCATGTAAAGGACTTGCTTCATCTTCACTGATGTCTGTCATGTTCATCACCAAGTGGCTGGCCTGCAGCCGTTGAGCAGTTGTTGCATTCTGTAGATCTCTCAAAAAGTCACGTAACAATGCAATCCTCTGCAAGTATAGGACTCGGCGCTCTGCTGTCTGAGCATCGTTATGCCTGCGTTGGCACCTGTTCAGCATGAAGAAAATCAAAGCTTCTGGTGACCACTGTTGGAATGGCTCTGGAACATCTGCCGTAGTTTCAAAGGTTGGGATGTCCTCTTCATGGATTCCTTCCCAAAGTGGCACTGGTTCAGGCGCAGGTTCAGCAGTTGCTTGTGGAACTGGTCTGCGCCGGCAAGTAAATTTCATCACCACAAAAGGAAGCAAAATCAGAAAACCAAGGACTAAAGTTGAAACCAATCTCCAACTGCTGCTGCTGTCAGAGTTTTCATCACTGCAACCTTGTAACTGCAGAAGGCCCAAGGCGCTGATCAACGTACGCACGTTCTGTTTCCTGCTGAAGATGCGTCCAGGGTCATCTGAACCTTCCACTGTGTTGGTACTCATGTTGAACAGCCCAAGCAATGACATCAAAGAACGCAAACGATTGGCTGTCAGGCGTTTAGTGCCTATGTCTGCAGGGTTAGTGTTTCCAGAAACTGCAGACAACTTGATGATTCCCACTCCAATGAGATTCTGAAGCCACAAGATTCTGCAACTCAAATGCCGGAGTCGCCCGACACCCTTTCTCTGCAAAATGCCACGTGCACCTGAGCCGGAAACACAGGTTGAGTACACTAGAAGGTTTAAAAGGAAAGCTGAAACCGACCGAGAACAGTTGGAAAGAGAGATCCGTGAAGATTCTGAGGAACTGCTTCAAACAAACATGGATTTTGATTGGTTTTGGGTTGGTAGTGGTGAGCCTGTGTTGGTTGCGAGTTTGGGTACACTTGAAGGTCCAGCGTCTTTTGCTCCGGCAACATCTCCAGAAATGTTTTCTGGTTCTCTTGATTCTGTTTGTTTCAATCGAGGCAATGAGCATGATTTTGTGAAGATGCGTCTTGGAGGTCAAGATGTCTTGGTTTGGAAACCGGACAGTATCATAGATGACCAGTGTTTGCAAGAGCTTGACTTGGAACAAGGTTTCAAGGGTATGCAAGAGGAGGTTAGGAACTTGGAACACTGCAAGACTGGCCGCATCATCACCCAGTCAGAACTGGACGATATGAAGAAGGCTGTTCCGAACCTTCGTTTGATCCAGTCGAGGTGGGTTGCAGCTTACAAAAGCAGTGAGAGGGTTCGAACCAGGATTGTTGCGAAGGACTTCAATCGTGGCTCCTCAGCTAGATCTTTGGGATTTAGTAGTCCTACCCCTTCGATTGAAAGTGTTCATTTGGTGCTTGCAATGGCAGCGACACGGAAGATGCTTTTGCGTGCATTGGACGTGAGTCATGCCTTCACGCATAGCCCATTGGGAACTGGTGTACATGTTGTCTTGAAAATGCCGTTGTCGATTAGCTTTCCATCAGGTGAAGCGACCTACTATTTGCTTGAAAAGGCATTGAACGGGTTACGTGATGCTTCACTGGCATGGTTGCAGCTTTTGGCATTTACGGTTGAACATGTAGGCCTTTGGTCTGATTCGTTGGAACCATGTGTGTATGGTGGGCAGATTGTGAAAGATGGTCATGAAATTGGGTTTTGTTTGTGTGTGGTGTATGTTGATGACATCTTGTTGTTGTCGACCACTAAGGAAGCCGAAGAACATGTGGTTGCAACTTTGTCGTCTGTAGTGCCTGTGAAGACAACTGGAGAGATCGGAGAAGAGGGAGGATCCCTGACCTTTATTGGTCGTGTCATCAAAAGAGAAAGAGATTCCTCTGAGATCACTCTGGGTGTCGATCCACATTATCTTGACTCTACGTTTCTGGATTATGGTGTTACTCGTGGGTCTGAGAATGTTCCTGACATTTCGGGACATCTTGAGAAGACACTCACGGATAGCAACTTTCAGAAACCTTTGTCAGATGAAGCATACTCACGCTTCAGAAAGGCGTTGGGAAAATTGCTTTGGTTGTCACAGGTGCGTCATGACTTGAAGACATGGATGTCTGTTCTTGGGACACAGCAAGCAAAACCGATGCACGGAACTGAACAAGCATTGAAAGCAGTCTTGAGATTCTTGTATGTTGACATGCATGCATGCTTGTGTTTACCGAGCAGAAATGAGACCATCATGAGTCAAGTTGACGATACTCAACTGAGATCAGTCCATCTTCACTCTTTCAGCGACGCTTCACATGCGCCGTACCGTTTCAATAACCGCAAAGGTGTTAGCGGTGGAGCTGTTTTCTTTGAGAGGTCTTTGGTGAGGTCTCTGAGCCGACAACAGCAAGCTTTGAGCTTGAGTTCATGTGAGGCAGAGCTCTATGGTTTGCAATCAGTGTGTCAAGAAAGTGTTGCGTTTGGAAGACTGGTTCACCGTCTTCTGTTTGCACTTCATGAGATCGATGAGCCAGAAGAAGTTGTGATTTGGTTGGAGAGCGATTCAAGCTCCGCATTGCAACTTGTGAGATCCATGGACGTGCCACGACGCTCACGACACATTGAAATAAGATTGCATTGGTTACGAGAGCAGATGAGAGAGGGTTTGTTGAAATTGAGACACAGAAGTGGTGTTGAAAATCCAGCAGATCTTTTCACCAAATGCTTGAGTGCCAACTTGAGTGCCAAAGCTTTCTACAAACACCGTTATGCTCTTGGGATTGTTGTACCAGATGGTTTGACAGCTGAGTTAGCAGAACTTCGTGAGCTGTGTGTGTTGCAGCAAGTGTTGACTCAGGGTTCTTCAATTGCGATTGTGGAACTGTGTTGTTCGGAACATTCGAACTTGAAAAAGGTCTGTGAAGTTTCGAAGGTCCCATACATTGGTGTAGTTGCTAAGGTGCAGAGTTCTGGAACGTTGAGTCGTGTAACTGTTTGCATTCGACAGTGGAAGAATTCGTCATGTCCACCTTGGGTGCATGTTCATGCATCGACTCCTTGTGGAAGTGGAAGTCCGCTACGCAATTTCAATCCGGACTCAGTCACTGAAAAGGACCAGGAATGGGATGAGATCATCAACGCGATTGGTGGTTATTTCAAACATGCAGACTCATGTTCGTTTGAGCTTCCAGAACCAAATACCATTTGGTCCCGACCTGAGACAGTGAGTCTTTTGCAGAGTTTTGACATGAGGCATGAGGCTTTGGTGAGGTTGTGCAAGACTGGATGTCAGAACAAGGATGGTATTCCGATTGGAAAGACATTGAAGTTTGTTTCCAATTCAGCCTGGTTTGCACTAAATCTTCACTCCAAACTTTCTACATGTACATGCCAGATCATGCAGAACTTTATCAAATCAACTATACTGAAACAGCGTTTTACAACCGAAAGTTGGCAAGATACATTTTGATTGCAGTCAAACATGCTTCGAAGAAGAAGAGTTGAATTTGCGTTTGAAAGGGGGCCCTGTGATTGTGACAGAGAGAGACAGAAGTTGGATCCACATTTCGTTTTGTTTCATTCCGTTTCATTTCTGTTTGCACGTTGTTTTCAAACAAACGTTGCCAAAGACAAACAGGAGTTTTCACCATGTTTCATTTTGTGCAGAGTTTTGTTGCGCGATGCTGTAAGATGCGGTGTGCGCAGCGCAGAACAACCTGAAAGGTAACTGATCCTATCACGACTGTGATGGCGGTTCGACACTTCGTTTCACGTTCTAAGTTGATTGCTCCTAAGAGTTTAGCCACGGTCTAGTGCTTTTTCACTACCGGACGCGGTTTGGTTTGTAGCCATGGCCAAGTCTGGATGGACAGATGAAGATGAGAAGGCTTTGCTTGCTCTTCTTCAGAAGAAGTGGAACAGTGGGAATTCAGGGTCAGGCTATGCAGCCGGATCCAGTATTTTGACTCCTTTGGAGAGTCAAGGAGCAATGACAGATGGAAGCAAGCGACTTCGTGAGGCTCTGGATGATGATGAATTCGATGTGATTTCTTCGGCAGCTGAACCTTTGAGTGCGCAGTTGCCTGTCATGCCTATCCCAATCTTTCCTGGGATTGCCGACAAGGTCCTTGATCAGCTTACTGCTGATTTGGTGCCTGAAGGCATGAGTTTTCGAGATTGGAGCAGAACGAAGTTTGCGTTTGGAAAGTTTGCCAATGAAGGCAAAACCTACCGTGAGGTATATGTCGATGATGAGATGGCAGGATATTGCAAATGGAGTATGTGTCACCTGGGAAACAAGAGTACGAGTCCAATTGCAAAGGATTGGTATTCTTTTCTTTGCGCATGCAAGGTTGTGGAGGACTCTGGAAAGGTTGGAAAGCCAAAGGGTTGCTTCACTGGAACTTCAGTGCAGAGGCAGCTGGGTGATTGAGAGTATCCTCATTGGTGCAAAGGCGAAGAAAGGACTATGAGCTGGTTGTTCATTGGATGGTGGACAACGGGACAATTCGTACTATATGTATTGACCTATCGAACTTGGGCGATATGTGCTGAAGTCTGGATGGGTTATAGCTTGTATATGGAATGGAGTTCATCTCAAAAGGGGGTGTGAAAATTTCCGACATCCGTGAGATGAATCCATTGGTCTTTTCTGCATTGGAAGAAGTGAATTTGGTTTTCATCTTGATGATGAGCTCAACCGTGATGGTTGACATCGTATTTGCACGTTTCATGTTTTGCACGTTTTATTGGAGGTGACGAAACCCAACAACGATATACTTTTCGTCTTCTTTGAGTACTTTGATTGCACGGAGAACATCGTGAGGATTTGAATTTGTATAGTGACATGGAAAATCAAACTATTTTCCATACCTTTTGCATTAGTTGTCGTCGACGAAGTGCACGAAGGAATCGTGAGAAGATCGTAGAATTCATTTTGTGACTTCGGAAGAAGGAACTTTGTTTGACATTGATCGGAGAAGTTTAGTTTGTTTTGTCTCTCAATGATGATAGCGAGAGCAACGTTCTGAAAGGCATTCAGAACTGGAGTTGCTAACAGATCTGAGGGAGACATCATGAACCATGTTTTGGTGCTTGAAATGTTTCAACGTTTTTCAAACACTCAAACTTATTTAAACAAACAAACCATGTCTTGATGTAAAGACTTTTTGTGAGGACATGTGTTTTTGATCGCTTTTATGAAAGTTAGCAGAAAGATGCTGACTGGCGACTCCGCATCATTTTCGTGTCAAGGCGTGACACACCAACAAGAACCATAGCGACATGAGCAGATATCTTTCTGTTGCTTGTGTGTGTGTAAAAGTGGCTGAGCTCTGGGAGTGGTTGACTTGGTTGCGTGGACGGTCTTAGTGAGTTAAGGACGACGTCCTGGACGCTGACCCAAGTAGGTTTCGAAGGCTGTCGGCCTTCCGCACTTGTCTTCCTTGTCATCTCCATGCATATGAGCAGTGTCCTGCTCTTTCTCTTTCTCTGAATCCGTCTCAGCAGTTCCTGTCCGTGCCGTCAGAGCTGGATTCTCAGACACGGGAAATTCTCCTTCTGCCGCTGGAGCTGGCGGGACTCCTGGAGCTGGCACGTTCGATGCCATGAATCGCTCGAGTCTCCTAGACAAGGCCTGATGCACTCGCTGGGATAAGCCGGGGCCCAAATACAGCTTGGGCATAATCTGCAATTCAACTTGACAATCCCTCTACTGACCATGCAGGTTACAACTCAGCCATTTCATGCCATGCCAAGCACAAACTCCTTCTTGTTCATCCTAAGGTGCGTGACGCACACCTTAACAGATGAATCACACTTCCGACAAAGATCACACTCGATACTACCCCAAGATGCGTGCCGCACATCTTGACAGGTAATATGTGATCGACCAAACTTCAATGTCTCAGACAAAACAAAAATAATGCAAACTTGTGGCAAACCGCAAACTCAATCCAAATCCAACTGCCAATGCATGCACAACTCTTCACAGAACTGCAAAACAGATCACCGTGGTTTCCGTGCACATGAAACCCATAGACATGTCATGCAGCAAAAAATGAAAACAGTGCAAAACTCATGACAGCTGACAGAAAACTACTCAAACTGAGTTCCACAAGTCCAAGTTCCGTCCAGTCCGAAATCGTCCAAAACTCTGAAATTCCAAGACATCCCACCGCGTTGTGCCCTTCCCTAACGTTTACCTGAGTTTGTTCTAGAATAAGATGAGTGCTGTCACGAAGTGAGAGCAGTATCTTTAGGAGAACAGTGCAAAATTTTTCCAAAACAAAATTTTGTAACTCAGGGTAAACATCTTGGGTTCTTGTTTGGGGTCTTGCATGCCATGCGGTTTTCAAACAAACTTCTTTTATTTGAGACTGAATAACATGCGCATTCACAACAGAAATCCTAAACTCACATTCCCTTGGTCACAAATATGACTCCATATTCATGTGGCATTTTTCACATCAAGGGTGAGGTAGAGGAGGGTTAAAAAACCTTCTTTTCATTTTTCTTTTCGGCCCGCCCTCCCGAAACCCATATTTTTTGGGGGGGGGGGGATATCACTGAGCACCATCCCTTGTGACAACTCACAGCCGTGAGATTCACATGAAGTATCGAAGCAGATCCAAACAACTGCTTCCGTGGCATGCTTGGTGGCCGAAATCCGCAGAAAGACTCCCCGGACCAACTGTTAAGCAGCAGCGGGAAAAAGGCAGATCATGTGCGATTTTCACTGACGGCATTTCTCAATCCATTTTTCCAAGAGTTGATTTTCATGTGGCGACGGCGTTGCGTATCGAACCTTATTTTTACCTTTTATATGCGAGTATATATACAAATAGATATATTTGTTTTTCTGTTCTGTTGTTTGCGCGTTGTTTCAGTCGTACCACGTTATGCCATTCCCTAACGTTTACCTGAGTTTGTTCTAGTATAAGATATTCCGCCCTCTCTCTATGGAAATTTGACACCCTATGGGAGCACCCTTTGGGTAAGGGTGAAGCGACATGCCATTCATCATTGGTTATATAGTTTGTGCACAGAAGATACGTGGAAGGCTACTACAAGAGTTCATCGCGTCATGGAAGATTGGTAGAGAACACTCTACTTATTACGGAAGGAATCTTGTATGTGACCATCCTGTATCACAATATTCTATTAGTCTTCGGACTTATCATTTCTGACATCAGGATGATGTCATTGATCAGTGTTGACCAGTGATTGTGGTATATTGATCAGTTCTACATCTTATTCTGGATTCGACTTGAGTCTGGTACAGCTTATTGCTTGAGCTGAAGATGCCTACATTGGTTTGACATTGAGATTGCTTCTCGTGTCGTGAACACTGAGAAGTTATTCTCTCCAAGTGATGAGAACACAACTAGAAACTCTTGGAGAAGAGTTTAAGCTAGTTGGAAATATCTGATGGAGAGAACCTACTATGCTTTGAGTCTTGGACATTGAGATGCATTGGCATTGTGAGGACAATGACCATATTTGGGCATCTTATTTGTCTGAGAGTTTTGTGATGAGATGTTTCGGTATTGTGAGGACAATACCTACATCATCGTCATCGTGACCTATGGATCATACACTTGATCTTATGGTGTGCACTTTATCGTTCCTGAGATGACTTTGGTTATCTCTATGAGGACGACATTGCTTTGAGACCAAAGTCGTGTCTACATTGTGGATTGGCTATTACAGTGGTCGAAAGACTTCAGCGATACAACTGTATTTGGCTGACCTACATTGACAATGTCGAACAGAACATTCTATTCTACATTGAGGTTGAAGCTGTGAGATGCTATCTCTATGTGGAAAACTGATTTGGAGAAAGAACTTTGTGTT
>CAMXCT020001775.1:0-132482 GCA_947184155.2 Cladocopium goreaui
CACGTCCACTGTGGTGTCCTCCTTTTTTGATCTTCCTTTGTGATCTTTCACATTCACTGAATCTTCCGACTCCTCTTCTTGAATCGATTGACTCTCCTCACTGGACTCTTGCTGTCCAGCTGGACCATCCTCCTTAGAAACTTCTTCAAGCTTCTTTCCAATCACTTCCTCCTCTGCTTTGGGGGTCTCAGCCTCCTGTTCTCCTCGACTTGCATCCTCCTTTGGCTTCGAAGCTTCAAAGTCTTCCTGCTTGGTTTCTACACCTTTGGACTTGGGCTTCTTTCCTGAAACCTTCTGACGGCGGACGCTGTCACGGAGACCTTCAGCAGGAGTGACATCGGGAGGTGTTGTGTATCTAGTCTCTCGTTCTTCCATAAGCTGAATCCTCAACCTCAAATTTTCTTCTTGAAGCTGGGTGAGAGACTTTGACATTTGTCCCATTTCTTGTCGAAACTGCCACATCATCTCATCAAACATTCCTTGTTGTGTGGGGTGTGGCACGTATCCATAACCATGTTGAGGTGCTAAGGGATATCCCATTGGTGACATCATCAAGACTTCCGGACCCTTCCTTGATGGTCCCTCTGACATGTCAGCTTCCTTCCCCATTCCCACCTTCCCTGCCGCCAAACCCCCATCCCATCCGCCGGTGGACTGGCTTACTGCGGTGGGGCTTGGGCCCTGCAAAAGTGGTGCACTCAACCTGAGCTCCTCAGCCTTCTTTAGCTGAGCTTCATTGAACAGTGGCTGGAGGTTCCTAGGTCCTAGGGCCTTAGGGGATCCTACAGGTTCTGCTGGAAAGTCTTCTATTGGTAAGGGGGTTTTCATATCTTCCCCAACAGGACCATTTGGTGAAGGCTTTCCAACCCTTTCCCTATCCACTGCCACTAGAGCCATCTCTGCCCCTTGGTTCCTCGCGCTTGCCCGGGTGCTTGACGCTGTTTGGTCTTTCTTTGACTCTTCATCATCAGGCTCAGACCTTCTTCTTCTGAGCATCATTTCAGCAGAGTCCCCATGCGTTGGGCTCATAACCTGTTCGCGACAGGTTCACCCGGGTAATATTATCGGGGGGTACTAGCACTGACAGTCCTGACACGTCTGCGGCCAGAAAAGCCAGGTACTAGTCCACACCTCAAACTCCTTGCGTTAGACACACAAAGTCCTCCACGGTCAGACAAGTGGTCCTGCGCTTTTAACTCTCTTTCCAAAGTCCTTCACGTTGGATTGACCGGTCTTCCGACCGATCTTTGAGCTTGGAAAAAGGGCTATGGTGAAATGCCCATTGATTGAAATGACAATTGCAAAGTCATGACATGAATGCTAAATAGGGAATATGCAATTCGCAGTTTCAACCCCTCTGAAAAATATGAAAGTCAGATTGGATCATCATCCCAACTATTGTGGAAAATAAAAAAAATCATGTTCCAAACCACCAACCAGATTATATCCCAACCATTTCTACCATTACCATCTTGTTATTTAACATAGCCATGGAAAATGGCCCATTTATAGATGATTTTCCCAGCTATAAACCTCCATTTAGTTCAGGGATTTTCCATGGCGAACTGCTAGTCATAACCAGATGGTATATCCCAACCAAAAAAAAATGCCCAAGTTGGGATGGTGTGTTGCCTCAAAAAAAAACCTGCGACCCTTGCGGCCTATTTCATCCATGGACAGCTGGAGATTGATCCCCTGCATAGGATTCTGCACCAGCAGCTCGTAGCCTCAGCTTGCGAGACACGGACGTTTCATCGTGGCGAGGGGTTCTCCTAGTTTCAATCTGGTTGGTGGTTGAGCCCTACCCCTCTGAAAAATATTAGTCAGTTGGGATTATTGTTCCCAATATATGGAAAAAAAAATGTTCCAAACCACCAACCAGTTTCAATGGAATGAACTGAGCCAAAATCTGCCGGATAGATTTTGGTTCTTTTTCTGGTCTTTTACATGTGTTATCATCAAAAAATCTTTTCCTGTAGCTTTTTCACTGAAATTCAATCCCATTCCATCCACTGGCCCATCCTGGCCATTTTCCCCGATCAAGATGGCTTCAAAATGGTGACACACCCGGCCCAATCCTGCCCGGCAGCCCAGGCGCTCATAGCCAAAGCATGATCTGAACACGAGGCCAAAGCGATGTACCACCAGCGCGGTCGTACCTTTTCCTGGGTGAACATTGGCGAACAGTTGGCCACTTTCTCCATCTGGTTATTTAACATAGCCATGGAAAATCACCATTTTAATACGTAAACCATCTATTTCTATGGGCCATCTATATATACCATGGCAAACTGTTAGTCATAACCAGAGGGTAGATGGGATTGATGTCATGGGAAAATCCAACCATCGGTTGAAGTGATATGGGAAAACATCTCTGGTTGGTGGTGGTTTTAACCATCTTAAAAAATATGAGTTCGTCAATGGGAAGGATGACATCCCATATATGAAATGGAAAATAAAAAATGTTTGAAACCACCAACCAGATATGGCATGTTTTCACCATGGCTATGTTTAGCCGCTGTCCAATATGTGGCTATCGATGGATCATTTGATTCACCAACCTCACAGTTTTGCGACATGTGGTGCAAAACCCCTTGGCCAACACACATGGCCAGTCACTGTCAAGGCCGCCAAAAAATATCATACAAATATGTGTAGAATATGTACTGCATATGTATATATGTATATATAATTATATTTATATATATATACATTGTATCTACAGTAGATGAGTATATGTTCTGCACTGCATCATCGATGCAGAATATGGATCACCCTCATTCGCCTGGCTCCTTCTTTAGCTCATAGCGGCAATAGCTCATAATGAGTCAACACAGAAAAATGACCGCAGATAAGTCATCATCAATGGATTTCCAGCCATGCGGAACCTTAGATCTTCCTTTGAACCTATAAGTTATATAGACATATTCCTTTCGTAGAAATATAAATCGTCTAATCCAGCAAAAAAAAGCTACCCCACCATTCAGCAATCAACGGATTGATCCAAGATTTTCGTTTACACCAAAACCATGTCTTCAATTTACCCTCTGGTAAACTAACAGTTTGCTATTGAAAATGGCCATTTATAGTGGATTTTCCCATGAAAAATGGTGATTTTCCATAGTTATGTTAGTTTACCAGAGGGTAACAAGAAAAAAACACGATGTCATCCCATTTTACCCATATATAGTCTGACTGCAGTCAGGATTCATTCTGAAAACATTGAAAACCCAAACATCATCTGCCAACGAGCCACCACCACGATGCTGTAGAAATGTTGACCCTCCCTGGAACTGATGGTCCTCCACTCCAGCGCAAATGCCTGGGGGCGCGAAAACCCGGAGGCTTGTGTGATGGGGCAAGTGGTATGCTTAATGGTAAACTAACATAACTATGGAAAATCACCATTTTTAATGGGAAAATCCACTATAAATGGTCATTTTCAATAGCTATGTTAAATTACTAGAGGGTATGCTTAATGGTCAAAAATCAAGCACAATGGCATCTTGATCGAACCTGTAGTGTATCCAGAATCGCCCGCAATGATACCAGCTTAATTATCATAATCCTCTGCGCCTGTATGGATTCTGATAGTACAAAATGGTGGATTATTCAGATTCCTGGAATAGGGACGTATATCGCGGATTAATACTGCTGAACAAAGATTGCAGCAACACTTGAGTTTCACACGGTTGAAACAGCTCTCAGTTCCTCATTCTTAGTTCCCACTCAGAAGCAGTTGGGATGATCAGAGTCTTCAGCCATGGCTGGGTGGTGTCCAACCGTTCATAAAAGGGATCTATTATGATACCCTCTGGTAAACTAACATAGCTGTTGAAAATCACCATTTTTAGTGGGAAAATCCACTATAAATGACCATTTTCAATAGCAAACTGTTAGTTTACCAGAGGGTATATTGCAAAAGTATGACAGTATGACCCAGATGCTATCTATCCATCCTAACTTGACGCATCCAATGGTGATTTTCGACTGAAGAGAAACCCAGCATGGATTGAAAAAAACATCAGTGTGGTCAACCCGAGGCCACAAAGCATCCTCAAAATTCTGAAGTGGATTGGATGACAAATCATACTTAATTCTTCGGTTTACCGCTAGGGGAGATTGGATGAAAAATTATAAATGGGAGGTCAATAAAAATTCGGTTTACCGCGAGTTTAACCACAGATGATGGGGTTTTCGCTGTCGACAAGGATGGAAGTTACGATCACCCTTGTCAAGTGAATCGCGGAAGAAAAAAAAATTGCGTCTAATCAACTATGCAACTAGTGACTCAGATTATCCACCAGAAGCTCTAGGCCACAGCTTGAAGCAATGCTGGCTCATCCGAGATATGATCTTGATACATTTTATATTGCTAATGTCAACTCCGGATTAATAAACCATTGTTTATTAATTGTGGGGGTACCCTCCAAATAGTCACAAGATGATACATAAATGGTATCCCCCACAATTAAACAGCCTAGGGGTTTATTAATCCAGGGTTGACATTAATCAAACAATAGCTTAGAATTGTAAATGTTAATCCATTATCGATAAAAGTTGTATTCTCGTTGGTCAAACCCTTATATAATCCCAATGATCCTCCCCCAACATAGATGGTTAATTCCCCCTGGCTGTTCCCGATCAATATGGCTCTATACATTCCAAAACAGCAATTTTTTGCTTGGGAAGATTTGATGACAAACCTCTGGACTTACCGATTTTACCAGAGCAAAATCGGGATCATTGGGTCATGACGGGTCCTTCTTGCTGCCCAGGATGGTTCCCCTCTGGTAAACATACAAAAAACTATGGAAAATCACCATTTTCAATGGGAAAATCCACTATTTCTATGGTCATTTTCAATAGTTTTTTATGTTTACCAGAGCTTCATCGTTTTTCATCGTTTCCAAGTCCGACTCTTTTCGACACCTTGAAAAACCACCCCATCCATACCAGTCTCGGGGACCCTCTTGGCAGCTTTGGCCACATCGGTGCAATTGGCCTCGGCAAAAACTGAGTCCGAAACTTCCCTGGCGTTGGGAAGAACGCCAGAAAAACCATGCAATTATCTTTCATAGTCCCCCATTTATGGCAAAAGATTAAGGTTCAAAACCTGGAATCTGTATTCTGATGCCAGCTTCAAATTCTGCTTCCTTCGTTTGCAAGTTCAGGGGAAAGGCTGAGAAAAATCTCATTGGGGATGGTTGAAAACTTGAATTCCAGCCCGTTTCTCGTAAGGCTTTGGTTTATGGTATGTATTTACCACAACTATTGGGAACGCTGGCTTGATCGAAAGCAACTAATGGGATTTTCTTTAACAGAATGGTACCAAAAAAACATTCGTGGTATAGCATCATTTCCCCAGAAAAATCCTATCATTCTGGGTTTTTTCCATGGGAAAAAAACCCTCATTTTTGGATACCCCCATAAAAAATCCCAGGTGGTCATAAGCCCATATTAGTATTTGTTTGTGGTTAATGAGCCATTGACACAACCCCTGTGCTATATATGTTACTTCTGTGTATTAAGATCTTGATTGGTTTTAAACTCATTATTTACATTTTTCCCAATCAATCCCATCAAAAAAACATAAAATCCCATTGGTTGGTTATAAAATCCCATTGATTGGTTATAAAATCCCATTGATTGGTTATAAAATCCCATTGATTGGTTATAAAATCCCATTGATTGGCTATAAAATCCCATTGATTGGTTATAAAATCCCATTGATTGGTTATAAAATCCCATTGATTGGTTATAAAATCCCATTGATTGGTTATAAAATCCCATTGATTGGTTATAAAATCCCATTGATTGGTTATAAAATCCCATTGATTGGTTATAAAATCCCATTGATTGGTTATAAAATCCCATTGATTGGTTATAAAATCCCATTGATTGGTTATAAAATCCCATTGATTGGTTATAAAATCCCATTGATTGGTTATAAAATCCCATTGATTGGTTATAAAATCCCATTGATTGGTTATAAAATCCCATTAATTGGTTATAAAACCCCATTGATTGGTTATAAAATCCCATTGATTGTGCCATGGATTACCCTGTCACATCCCCGTGAAAAATCATAAAAAATCCTCGCCTCGCCCCAAACTTGCGAGACTTCTGGAAAGCTGAAGTACCTTTAAAGGAAGACGTGCTGAGATGGCTGGGATCTGCTTCAGGAACCCCCCCTGAAAAAAAAAACTATAGATTCCGCAAGAAGTGGATTTCTCCATTGGGAAAGTAACAAATCACCTGAAGCAAACGCAGGATGATCCAGCAAAACTTGGACAACAGATGTAAACTCATCCCCCAACAAACGATTCGAGCGTCTTTTTGTGGTTTTCAGCAAAAGGGTAGTGTAAAAAGTCAAGCCAAGAAACAGAAAAAACAGAAGACGTGCTTGAGGTTTTAAGCCACAAAATTAGGGGCTAGATTTTGCCGTTTGATCCGTTTCTTTGCTGCCGACCTCTCCATGAAACATTTGATGAAACAAAAAGCAATCCAAATGGAACAAGGATTCACAAACACCTCCAAAAACAAACAAGAAAACCTACAAAAAGATAGGGATGTTCAGATGTTCCAAGCAAAAGCAGAAACTCTGGTTTATTATACGGTTGTTTGGTCAGTTGAATCTTTAGCGGTGTGCCATCTTTGGCTGCAAGTGATCACTCTTCCGTTCGAAAGAAAACGATTCTGGGTAGTATCCACCAGCTGGGTTACAAATCCCGGCTTCAAATCAGATCAAACATGCAGCACCATCATGGAACTGTCTGACACCTGGATGCCCTTCACATTCTAAGACCATATCAATGATCCAACAAGCATTAACCAACAATAAACACCCCCTAAATCTGACATGGACCCTTTCTGCTAGTGTTTGTTCCAATTGTAAAATCACCCACCCTCTGGTAATCAAAGGTGGCTGGGGAATCTTCGAACTTTCGATGGAGCTTTTTGCAAAGGGACAATCACTGAAATAAATGGCCGAAGTTCCAGCTAGCCACGTTTGATTTCCAGAGGGCATACCATCAAATTTGATCACACCATACTGTTGGTTGTAGGTATCTCCCCACGATCGCAGGAGAAATATCCATTTTCAATACCTCCTACAGTAATGATAGATGAAAGTCCCATGGAAACACCATCGTGAATCATTAGGAGGTTTAAATCCCCTGATTATTTCATTGCTACTCCATTATTCTCATGATGTTACTATTTATTTCCCATTAAAAGCAACTAATGGGGGTGCCCCCAATCATCAGTTTTAATGGGATTTTCAACTATAAACCAACCAGCTATTGGGGTAGCCCTGTTTATGGAAACAGTCATTTCCCATTAAAATAGATTCCCATTATCCCATTTATATTTACCATTACTCTCATCATGTTCCCTATGTATGTTTCCCTATTATTCACTGTTACCCTCTGGTAAACTAACATAGCTATTGAATTGCCATAGAAATAGTTGATTTACTCATAAAAACTGCTGCTTTTCCATAGTTTGTTGTACGTTTACCAGGCCGGGTACCAACGAATCCACTATCATAAATCAGCTATTTTCATCCCATCGAAACCCCATTTGTGTTGTTTATATCACCATTTTCCTATGGTTTTCCTATGGGTTTTCCTATGGTTTTCCTATGGTAACATGTTTCTCCCGTTCCAGATCCGCCCCGTATGGTGCTCCCGAAGCGTCACTCATCGTCCAGCAGGGCAACCATGACTTTGGGCTCCCTCACCTGCCATGGCTGGTGATGGCACCATTTGAAAAAATGAAGACATGTAGCCAATGTAGCTGGTTGGTTATCCATAGTTATAAGTTATAATGGTTTATAATGGTTACTATAATATTAATAATGGTATATGTGTCATTAACTAAGGGGATGTTGATAGATCAGGGTATGAAACTATTCTGGTACCTACCCTTCTAAAAAATAAGAGTTCGTCAGTTGGGATGATAAAATTCCCAATATACGGAAAAATAAAAAATGTTCCAAACCACCAACCAGAATATCATAGCCAATATCATGAATATGTGGACAAAGATAGTTGATATTAATTAACGAATATCTGAAATATCTGAGAATATATGAGATATCTCGTATCTTTTAAGCATCATATCATCATATTTATAGAATATATCAGCTAAATTAAAAAAAAATCAGGATACCCTCTGGTAAACTAACATAACTATGGAAAATCACCATGTTGAATGGGAAAACTCACTATAAATTGCCATTTTCAATAGCTATGTTAGTCATTACCAGAGGGTATATGAAATGATCCAAGACATTCCACTCGCATTTTTTTCGGGGGAACTGGTCTAGAAATTTGCCACCCAAGGACGGTCTTTAGCCCGCGGTGACTTCACCAATTGGGCCATGGCAGAACTATGGTCATCTATCCACTTACAGTAGTATGGTCAGATGATATATAGCATATATAGTATATATAGCATATAGATATGATATATATATATATATATGATATACATATATATATATATATGGTATATATCCACTTAATTAGAGTAGTTCACTGGAACTGCACTTCCAAGATCTTCCAAGTATGGCAACTCCCATGGAAAGTCCCAAGAAAATGCAGAACTGGAGCTACCCCTATGACATAGGACACCTCCAAAAAAATAAAAGCGTCGGATGGTGATTTTCCACTGACTTTTTTTTGTTTACCACAACATGTAAACCACTCGTCATTTGGCTCCTGCCAGCCCCAGTTTTCGGACTGCCAGTGAGGTTCCTGGCATCTGTGGTAATCTCCTGAAAAAATAAAACTGCTTATAGCAGACAAGTACCTTCATATCATTCAAGATGAACTCAGAATTCCACTATTCACATCTATTCACCTCGTAGTTTATCCGGTTTCATTTGACTCAAGTGATTGATTTAAGGTACATGTTACTGAAAAACCCTTGTCTTTTCCCCCAAGAATAGGAGGTTCCACCAGTTTTACCAGAGCCCTCCACCCATTGAAACCCCACCTCCGCCACACGCATGGAGGATGTCTGGCTTAGATGAGCCGAACGCACCTAGCATTCGGATCTTACGAACGCACCTATCTTGTTTCAGGTGCTATTTGATGCTATTTGTGGATACTTTTGGTATGGTGTGGGGTGTAGTCATGTGTTTTTTTTGTCGATAATTGTCAAGAGGTATTCAACAAGCAGTTACAGGTTGTTTGTAAGTTATCTGGTGGTTTCAACCTTGAAAAGTATTATGGGGATCATTGTTCAGGATGTCCTATTGATTCTCCATGCATTTTCTCACATACTACGGATGATCCGGCTAATTCTTATTGCTATCCGCCGCAATTAGGAGTTTTTTGGGCTCAAAAATTGACGTCGTGATTCGCTTTTTGATGGAGCCGGAGAAAAATGGTCCTCCCATGTTTTTTCTCATAGAAATGATCAGAAAGGTTTTCCGATTCCGTCCATACTGAGGTTCACTTGCGAAGTGGTTCCAGAACCACCATGGACGGGTGAATCCAGAATAGTTTTTAGATGTGTTTTACTGGCGAATCATTCCCCTAATCTTCAACGCCCCAAAAAAGCCAGCCAGGATTGTTGTCGTGGATCTATGCATGTCTGAGTCTCTTGTTGAGGGTATTTGAACTTCGTTTTTTGGGGCAGTTCTTGGTTGCGAAGTGCTTCACTGGCTGCATTCATTTCGCGTTTTTCAAAACTGCGATGATCCTGGAAAATGACATTTATCCGATTCCATACAGGATGGTGCCCCCCAGTTATAAGTTGGTTTATAAACCCCATTAACTATAGTTATATCTACCATAAACCATAGTTATGGGAGTTATAAACCAACTTAGCTAACTATGGGCCACCACCTTGTAATATATAATACTGGTTGGTCAACAGGTATCTCTACTCCGGGTTATTAGAAGCCCCCCAATCGACAGTGGTATTTCCTGTCAGTAGGGTTTTTCACCCACACCATTGATCCTGCCAGGATTATCCCATCCACAGAAGCCATTGTAGCGATTGCAAAAGTGCATGGTTTTCATCAGCAAAGTTTGGTAGTCTTAGGATTGTGTCACCACTTTTAAACTGGTTGGTGGTTTCAACCAACCCCTCTGAAAAATCATGGAGTGAGTGTAACAGTTGGGATGATGAAATTCATTCCCAACTGTTTCATGGAAAGTCATAATCCATTCCATGGTTCCAGTCACCACCAACCAGATTATATCGCAACCAACCATCAATGGCCATTCCATTTATAGATTTTCCCAGCTATAAATCTCCATTTATAAGGGATTTTCCATGGCTATGTTAGTCATAACCAGTAAAATATACCAACCTGATTGATATATATATATATATATATGCTCAGCGGCCCCCCCTCGACCCGCAATTTCCATGTGTTTTCCATCGCACTTCCTGGTCTTATCGTGCAACTGATGCATCTGCCAGAATTTGTCAGCAACAATCTTCTTACATAATTCTATATTTACAGTTTGAACATGTCATAATCATACATGAACAAGACAGCAGACACGAAAATTGAGCACTTCTAGAAACACCTCCTACCCGTAAGCAAGGCGAGTTACGCGTTTTAGCTCAAAGCAGATGTTTGGCTATTCATTGGTGGAGACATGGTTCAGTTTTTGCACAGACCAAGCTAATGTAATGCATAGGTGCACGTCACTTGAACATTTTCTTCTAAGTGTGGAATGAAGTTTGATTTCGTTATTTCCCAAGCATAGTAATGCAGACATTGAAAAGGAAAGCAGAGAGATTCCAACAATGAACCAAACAGTTCATGATGAGCCCAGAGGCAACCAAGTGCAAATTAACGAAGAACACAATCCTTCGAAATCCAATTTCAGGAAAATCTATACATTGCGGTTCTCTCACTGACTTTCTGGCGTCGATGGTGGAGGAGGTGTCATCGGTGGTGTATCCGGAGGAGTGCCCGGGAGCGTTCCGCCCAACCCTGCCAACAACTCCGGAGGTGTCATCGGGACTGGTGTGGCCGCATCTTCTCGAGGAGTGTTTGGCACCATATCCATGATTTCGCTCCGGCCTTCTTCTGGAGTGTGTGCTGGTGACTCTACCCACGGGTCTGGATACTCATCGAACCACCATTCTGACATTTGGGAAGTAGGTGTGTTCAAGCCCGATCGTTCACGTGGTGATCTGCTCCGCTCAGTGGCACCATCGAACTCGGAAGGGATCATTAAGTGGATGGATTCGGCCGCTGTGATCCAAGCAGACCTGGGTTCCGATGAGGATTTACGGTGAGGAAACATTGTCATGTAATGCCCATGTATCACAACAATGCACGATAGCGAAGTGCAGGAGTATGAACATTTCACAATGGTCTTGTCAAAACCTGGAAATTAGAAAGATTTTAAGAACAAAAATGATGACAGCTAGGACAAAGCACCTCCAAAACTCTTCAGATTCGCATATCCACCACTCAACGTCCCTGGTAGTTCCCTGGTTTTCTGCTGACGTCCTTCTGGGCTTTGGCTTGGCAAGCGGCACGGGTCGTAGGATTTGCGGCGGCGCCATGAAGTTTTAGAACAACAAATTTATGGCTGGCAGGACAGAGCGTCAGTTTGAACCAAAAACTTAAAGTATGCTAAATTGAAAAGACACACCTCCTACCCGCAACAAAGGCGGGCTACGCGTGATGGGTCAGAAGCAGATGTCTTGCGATTCATTTATGGAGACACGATTGAAATCTTGCACAGACAAAGCAGATGTAATGTGCAGGTGTACGTGGCTTTTTACGTTGACATTTGTTTGGTGAAGGAAAGAAGAAAAGAAGGTGGAGCATGTGTGAAAACATATTGATTGGAAGTCCGTCAAATGCAAAGACAATGAGCATGCAGAAGCAGGCGGAAGCTACGATTTTTCGACCATGGCACTGAAGCTGGCAAATTCACGATTTCTGTAGAAATTGCAACATTTCACCAGTTGCTTTCCATATGTTGGCGCCCTTGTGACAATAAATCCATTGAATGGAGCGAACTTTGCGCTCAAGTAGACAACTGCCGGGCTTGCGACTAACAAATTTCAAACCCTGTCGCAGAATGCCCCAAAATCGATCGATGATTTGCGTGCCACTCTTTACCTTCACCGTTTTCCCACATGGAAGTTTGTGGGTGTAGACCTTGGTACAATGTGGTTTCACCCAAGTGAACTTGCCGTTGATCTTGACACGCTTCTTCTTGTGCACCACGTGGTCATGGATGACGCCGGGAATCTTCAACTTGTAGGCACGGGCACCATCCGTATGGAGAATGACTTCGCGACGGCGGAGGAATTTGTCGGCCACCTTCTTCCAATCCTTCAAGCGGATAGGGCCAGGCCCAGGAGCTCGCTTGGCAGTGAGCTTTGGAGAAAGACGATACAGAACCAAGGTCTGAGGTTGCCCTCGCTCTACCATACCGCCCCATTGTTCCCATTTCGCTTTGCCGCTGGGCTGGTCACCTTCCTTGCCTAAGTCAACCTCGTCTGCTTCGATGTCTGCCCATTTGTGGCCCTTCCCAAAAATCGTCTTCGCTTCGAGGCTCTTCATGCGCCGCCACTTCCAAATTGGTGTAGATGCGCTCTGCTGTCTTCCGCTCGACATTGAGTAAAGCAGGTACAGAGGTAACAGGTACATTGACCAAGGCACAATGAAGAATGGCGGCTTGTAGTCCAAGTGGTGTCAGTGATTGACCATTGCCCTGGAAGAAGATGGGATGGAAAGAGTGAGGTTGTATTTTGACATCGCAAGATCTGGCCGAGCATCTATGCACCCAAGCCTTGCGTACCTTGCAGTAGTACATGGTGCTCAGAGTTCCATGCGCACAGCGAGGACAAGCTCGACCTTCCCATCGGGGTAGGACACTTTTCTGCTTTCCAAGACCTCTGGAAAATTGTGTTTTTTTTATTTTTTTTGTTTTTTTTTGGTTTTCTCGAGGTTTTTGTACTTTTTCCAAGGGGCCCTCCCCAAAGATTCTCAAAATGTCATTCTTGATTTGTTCAAGTAGGTTGTATTTTTCTTTCGTTTATTGTTGTGCCTTTTTTGGCCGAAATTCGGCTTTGATGTTATTATTCTTTATATCATTTGTAGCGTTTCATATATAAATATTATTTCAGACAAAGTGTTTTTTTAACTGTATTTTCCATATTTTTAATAAATAAAATCCGCCTGGTCAGCCCTCCCAACGACAATAATCAAGTGCGGGTCGAGGGGGGGCCGCTGACCATATATATATATATTTATTTATATATACGCACTGTATATGTATAGTAACCCAAACATAGATTCCATGGTTCCAGTCACCACCAAGCAGTAAGAGATATCCTCGCACCTCTGGTGCCAAAAACCTCAAAATCTTCGCGGTAAACGTTGACACTTTGCGAACTGGAAAATCAACATGTTTTTTCATGGGAAAATCATATTTCAATGGCCATTTTTAATATTTCTAATGGGGAAATCACCATGTTTAATGGGTAAATCACAATTTTTAATGGACAAATCAACTATTTCTATGGCCATGGCTTCAATAGCAAACTGTAACAAATTACCAGAGGGTACAGGATGGGGCCCCCCAGTGATGTTTGTTGGTTTATAAACCAATATAACCCCCATTAACTAGTTCGTTATATCTACCATAAACCAGAGTTAATTCAGCCACTTTTTTTAGGCAACTGAACGCTATCGAACGGGGGCCCCATCCTGTAGATCCTGGTTCCCCCAGCACCGGCACGAGCAGCGGCACCTTGAGGTCAATGCTTCCCGGTGGATTGACACACGCATGGTGATCCACGCACTGTGGGTTGAAATCCTGGTGAGGTGCCACCATAAATGGGGAAATCCATGGAAATCACCATCAAATGGATGGTTTATTTCATGGAAAATCCTAATCAATTGAGATGTTTAGAATGGAAAATCCCAATCTGAGATGGGTGATTTGGGGGTAGCCCTATTTTTTTTTTGAAACCTTCATTTGAATCTGAATGACCCAAGATGTCACGTGGCGACTAGGCTACATCTCGTGGATGTTGCAATCGCGTCATTCCCAAAACTGAAAAAAAAAACATCCAACCCCTCATGCCAACACAGTCGAATTTAGTCTGGAGTCCTAAGTTGTTGCATGCCCAAGTGATTGTCAGACATATCATGTATCCTCAGTTTTGCGGGCTAACTCGGCTTTGCGTGGTGATAGTCCTTCATCTTGGTTGCTGAAATCACTGTGTTGGCTCGTACATTCCCAACGTCTTGCTGTGTGAGTGAACTTTATCAACTGTTAAGCCCCTGGGAACACAGCAAATGTCGACCCTGTTTGGTCATTTTTTGGGTAGTTGCTAGTAGATTCAGAGTTCCACGGCTCTCCAGTTTTTGCTGGGAACATGACTGACTGACTAACCATAGCTCCGCATCGCTCCCTCCTAACCCCTGGATTTTTGGCTACATAAATCGTTCCCATATGAGGCCCGATCGAAGCAAAACTTGCTGATCACAGTGGCTTGCCCAGATCCTGCAGGCAGGAAAGACCCCAGTCAGTTGCCTTGAAATGATGGGAAGAATATGGAAAATTTGCAGATCGTTGGGGAAAACTGGGAAAAGTCATGATGCTCATCCAATGATCATTTTTGGGGGGGTACACCTTTTTCAGACAAATCCAGAAAAAAACACTGGGCAGATTTCATAAAAGAGCAGGTGACCTAAATGGGCATGCTTGGTGAAGAATGACTTGCGGGGCCTCAGGGAATGACCTCCGCCTTGGAGAGATGGGAGCTGAAAAGAATGCGGTGTTTCGGGAAAAAAAAAACTGGCTACTCTTTGGATCTGTAAAAAAATGGTTAGGCTATTTGACATATATATATATATATAGATATAGATATATAATATAATATATATATATATGTGAATATGTATATATATATACTGTATATATAGACAGTATATATAAATATCACCCCTGATTGTGAAAGAATGAAACTACTAAACATAACTTGCAAAGGCTACGTTAGCCTCCCCCGGGCCCCGGGCAGGCCCCGGGTCCAAGTATCACGTCGCCCTGCAACTTTCGACCCAACACCAGATCCTTCGTGGCCCGGTCATCCCAGTCATCACACCCAGGGTCCCAGGGTCCCACAAGGTGGTGCCCCCCCAAGTTATAAATGGCTAAACAAATCCCATGAAAACTAGTTCGATATTAATCACCGACAAAAACCAACACGTGACATTGGACTTATAAACCCACAAAAGCCGAAGAAAATCAGGCTTTCTGGTCTTCAACAGTGGGGATGGGATTAAGGTGGCGTAGTCACTAAAAAGGGTTCCACGATTGTTTTCACTGACAACATGGCAAAACATAAAAATGGAGGATCCTAACCGAACCCAACCGATCATTGGCCAATGAAAATCTAAACTCACAAACGAAAGTTCTGTCTCCCAACACCACGAGGCGTCCCAGTTCTGCCGGTGAGTTTACAGTTGCAGCTCGGTCAGCCACTCACATTTCCCGGTTGTCAAGGTGTATGGGGTTGAATTTGCAAGTCAATTTGGCCTTGATACAAGACTTGCATGCAAGACCATGATTGTTCACGTGCATGCAAGTTAGCACATGGTTCATAACAATGTCTATATTCCGAGATTTCAAGTGCAAAATATAAAAGCACCTATCCATCCAGGATGCAGATCACCCTCACACCACCTAAATTGCACATGGACCCCCAAAAAATTGCCATGTTGAAGGGCGGAGAATCATCCTCCAGACCTCATTCTTTGGGTTCAAAAAGAGTATATCGGTATAGCCAATTTCATCAACATTGGGGATGGTTTTTGGCATTGCGTTTACCATGCCTTACTCACTACAAAGATATTAAATAGATACCCTCTGGTTATTTAACAGTTTGCCATGGAAAATCACCATGCTATTAATAGGTAAACCATCTATTTCTATGGGCCATCTATACCATGGCTAGCCCTGTTAGTCATAACCAGAGGGTACATCCAGTCATGCCAAGACTCCAGCGCCAGGATTCCCACAGCCAGAAGCGCCAGCATGGCACCGAAACATGGCCATGTTTAAGCCATTGCCTCTACATGGCCCAGTTTTGTTTCTGTCTATCGGCTGAAACATGGGTTTCTAATCATTTTTTTGTGACTTAGGTAAAGCTGAAAAACAGTTGAATGCAGTCTTGAATCCATAGTTGCCATAGTTGTAAGTGGGTTCATCCTAAAACAACAACATTCGATCGTTGACATGTAAAATGCTAGGGGTTGGTCAGGCTGCCAAACGCCATCCTTCTTAAGTAAGCTCCAGTGCGACAAGCTATGCGCCACACCAGACGCTACCTTCTGCCGGAGCCTGATAGAAGCCAATGTTGGGTTTGTTTTTGTTTATACCCTCCGGTAAACTAACATAGCTATTGAAAATGGCCATTTATAGTGGATTTACCCATCAAAAATGGTTATTTTCAATAGCTATGTTAGTTTACATACGTGTTTTTTATTGCTAGGCTGATCGAAAGCAAAAAAAGCACGTGATGCACAGACCTTTTGGACCTTTTGCGAATAGACTTTTGAAGATCAAGCCAGTGTCGGGGTTGTTTTTGTGATGTCGTTATATGTCTTAATGATGCAAAACTCTGTTTAGACCGGAATTGTTTCTAATAGAAACATGTCCTTAATCAGCTGTGCACGGCTTCTGTGGCATGTACGACCGCAAGGGAAAGACCCTGGTAAATGGCATGGTGAAGGGCAACCATCTTTGCGCCAAAAGTTGTTCGCCTGCTGGTACAACAAGGCTGCCACCGGAAGTTTCAAAGGATCACACCCTTCAATGTCCAACTTTTGTGTGAAAGCAGATGGACGGATGGTCCTTGGAAACGTCAAGCCGTTGATCTTCTGGTTGTCAAAGTGATCTTGATCCTCTTGCCAATGAGGGTTGAGATCAAAGCCATATGTCCGGACTTCGTCAGTGGTGGTTTGACCTCCTGGTGAGGTCATGTGTGGAGTGCCAGCATGGCGAGGTTGGGACGATGGGATGGATGGGGTGCTCGGAGAAGCTGCTTGTGAGTCGGTGGGCAAGGCAACGTCGGTGAGCAAGGTGGAGAAGCCAAGCGAGGTGGAATTGGATATGGCAGTGTAGGTGGAGGAGATGCTGGAGGTGCTGGTGGAAATCGTGGATGGGGCTGGATACCCGTTGGAGGTTGTAAGTTGTGACTTGTCGATGGATTCATTAAATAGGCTCCCGACTGTTGCAAGTTCAACTGAGGTCGAAACTGAGGTCGTGACTGAGGTCCTGACATCCGTTGGGAATGCCAAATTGCTGCTTGCATGGGTCCGCACCATCGAGGGAAGAAAGGTAGTTCTTGTCGGACATTATATTGGGTCATTTTTCCCAATCGGAGTATGATAATCCCCAGCCTAACCAGTTGGGATTTCTAATGGATCATGTGGCATCAAAACTGGTGGGCTAAAATCACTCAACCGCGTGATCCTGGTCGATGCTTGAAGTTGTACCCTGAAACAAAAACGGTACTATTGCAACCAAGTAGGGTTAGGTGATACCGTGGATGGACATACAGTTGGAAAAAAAGTGTATCCATGTTTAACCCAACATTCAAACGGCTTCACTTGTCCCAGCTCGTGCAAGATTTTGTCCTCCAACCCCAAGACAGGCAACACCGAACCGAAACTCAGGTCTTGGGATTTCATCCTGCCTGGCTGGAACTCACCAACCATTCTGCCTGGCTAGAACACAGAACCGAATCACAATATGCTTCCACAACTGTCGCCCAGAAAACCCAGGCCTTGATGACCGCAACAGTCTGGACAGCATAGGAGTTGGGAACAAACATGCATGTTTGTTCCCAACTCCTATGCTGTCCAGACTGTTGCGGTCATCTTCCGTCGCAAAGCTGATGCCCAGGCCTGGGTCAGCGAAGCGGCCAGTTCGGCCAATGCGGTGCAGGTAGGTCTCGGAGTTCTTGGGGAAATCGAAATTGATCACCACGTTCACGCTCTGGATGTCAATCCCTCTGGTAAAAAGGTCTGAAGAGACCAAACACTTGCAACCTCCGTTCCGGAAGTCATGGAAAACACGATTCCGGTGAGACTGGTACATGCGCGAATGGATGAAGAAGCATGAGAAGCCAAGCTCTGTAATTTTCTTGGCAAGCAACTCCACGCGCGTCACGGAGTTGCAGAAAATGATTGCCTGATTAATCTGCAACTTGGCAAATAAGGTGTTGAGGCAGTGAACCTTCTGCCTCTCTTCAACAAATGCGCAACAGTGCACCACACCCTCAGCTGTAGGTGCATCCATCAAATTGATCTCATGCGCCTTGGCCATAAATCGGTTCTTGAAGTCCAAGATGGTCATCGGGAACGTGGCCGAGTACATCAGGATTTGCCTCTCTTGAGGCAAGAACTTGATGAGGTCCTCAATCAAAGGCTGGAGCTTGGGGCAGAGAAGCTTGTCAGCCTCATCCATGGCAACCATGTGGCACTCCTTCAAGTTGCACACATTCTTGTTGGCAAGGTCGAGAACACGACCTGGGGTAGCCACCACTACATGGACCTCATTGTACAAACGCATAATGTCCTCTCGAAGGCTTGTGCCGCCTGTTGAGACCATGCATTGGACATTCATGTGTTTTCCAATTTCTTTCACCACTGACGACGTCTGCAAGGCCAACTCTCTCGTAGGGACGAGGATGAGACCCTGGATTGCATTCTTGGTTGTGTTGCACTTCTCAAGGATCGGGATCACAAATGCTCCCGTCTTTCCTGTACCGTTCTTTGCTCTGGCCAAGATTGACTTGCCGGCCAGAGCCACCGGCAAGCTCTCTTCCTGAATAGGGGATGGCTTCTTATAGCCCATCTCAAAGATCCCCGTCAGCAGCTCTTGCTTCCTGGCAAAGGTTCGACATCAGATGGTCAAAAAAAAAAGTGTTCCACATACAAGACTATCAAGACTAAGCACAACTGGTTTATAGACAGGACAGAAAGGCACGTTCAAACTTGTGCAGCTGAGGAGCAGGGAGTAGTCTTCAAAGTCATTCCCTTTGGTGTTGGTCTGCTTGGGGCAGTTGCGCCTGCTGCAGGTCACTGCAGTTCCACCTGCAACATAGCATCCACCAAAAATGCGCAGTTCTCGTACAAAAAGACCGAACTGAGACAGGATGTACTTGCCCCTTGAAACCATGTCAAACTTCAATATCTCTTCCCTTGTGTAGAAGGGGCAGTACAGTGATTTGTGGTGCACGGTATCATGCAGCTATGTGTCCAGCTCTGCGTCCAGTTCTGTGCCCACGTACTTGCAGCTGAGAGACAAAGAGATGGTTTTGCAGGAGACCTCTGAGAACGACACGTTGTCTCCTGCAAAGATAATGGGCATCCGAGAGACCTTCGAGATTGAGATAGCTTGAGATTGTCTTGCAATCTTCGCGAAAAGGATCGCACATACTAGAATTAATATACATATAATCATATAATATAACCATCCGTGCCGCTGTCGTCATCATGTTTAGATCACGATCATCGAAAACGATGAAGCGATGGGTCGGAAAGATTGGGAAACCTAAGAAGTGTACTAGTGAGAAACAAATCAAAAAAGCAAAGTGTGAGACAGTGTTTAGACGTGTCACGAATCCATAATGGGGATGCATGTGAAAAACATGCGCATAATCGGAATTGTGCCCTCATACTTGGATCCATCATGGATGTGTTCCGTGAAATCATTTGGGCACAAGCCCCCCAGACCAAATTGGTGTGAGGAAAAAAGGGAGCCATGAGATCCTAGCCGCCTAGACACCTGCGTTCCATTGCGGGTGGGCTCATCACAATGAGTCATGTGCTTGATACAACGTTCAATTGTAATCAAATTCAAGATTGTAATAATCTTAAAGCCAAGTGGCAGTGCTCAAAAGCCTCTGTCATGCCTTTGTACTGGATGATGAATAGGGATTCCGCTGGTGGAATATTACTATCCCCAAGGTATAGGTTAGTATGTTCCCCCAAATAAAAATCATCAACCAACAGGGTGGATCGCATGGCAACATTTCAGGCCCTGCCTGTTGCTCATGCGGCAGCTCCAGCGTCTCGAAGGTGGTGGGGTTCACATCGATGAGGGCCTGGTTCTGCTGGTTCTTGAAGTGTTCCCCAAAGGTGTCCACTACGGTGTCCTCACTGGATGGGGGATGGCGGTTGAGGAATGAGGCTGGATGATTTTGAAGGGAAAGTGGAAAGGAATATGGATTGGATGGTGAAGTCTGGAAATTCCGAATTTTGAAGTCGTATAAACATCATAAGGGGATGTTGATAGATCAGGCTATGAAACTATTCTGGTTGGTGGTATGCCTACCCCTCTAAAAAATATGAGTTCGTCAGTTGGGATGATGAAATTCACAATATATGGAAAAATAAAAAATGCTCCAAACCACCAACCAGAATATCATAGCCAATATCATGAATATGTGGACAAAGACATTAGATATTATTTAACGAATATCTGAAATATCTGAGAATATATGAGATATCTCGTATCTTTTAAGCATCATATGATAATATTTATAGAATATATTAGATACCCTCTGGTAAACTAACATAGCTATGGAAAATCACCATGTTTAATGGGAAAACTCACTATAAATGGCCATTTTCAATAGCTATGTTAGTTTACCAGAGGGTATATGAAATGATCCAAGACATTCCACTCGCATTTTGTTCGGGGGAACTGGTCGAGAAATTTGCCACCCAAGGACGGAAAAGCCCGCGGTGACTTCACCAATTGGGCCATGGCAGAACTATGGTCATCTATCCACTGACAGTAGTAGGGTCAGATGATATATAGCATATATAGCATATAGATATGATATATATATATATGTATGATATATATATATATATGGTATATATCTACTTAATTACAGTAGTTCACAACGGAACTGCACTTCCAGGATCTTCCAAGTATGGCAACTCCCATGGAAAGTCCCAAGAAAATGCAGAACTGGAGCTACCATGAGCTACCCCTATGCCTTAGGACACCTCCAAAAAAATAAAAGCGTCGGATGGTGATTTTCCACTGACTTTTTTTTGTTTACCACAACATGTAAACCACTCGTCAATTGGCTCCTGCCAGCCCCAGTTTTCGGACTGCCAGTGAGGTTCCTGGCATCTGTGGTAATCCCCTGAAAAGATAAAACTGCTTATAGCAGACAAGTACCTTCATATCATTCAAGATGAACTCAGAATTCCACTATTCACATCTATTCACCTCGTAGTTTATCCGGTTTCATTGACTCCAGTGATTGATTTAAGGTACATGTTACTGAAAAACCCTGGTCTTGCCCAAAGAATAGGAGGTTCCACCGGTTTTACCAGAGCCCTCCACCCACTGAAACCCCACCTCCGCCACACGCATGGAGGATGTCTGGCTTAGATGAGCCGAATGCACCTAGCATTCGGATCTTACGAACGCACCTATCTTGTTTCAGGTGCTATTTGATGCTATTTGTGGATACTTTTGGTATGGTGTGGGGTGTAGTCATGTGTTTTTGTTGGTCGATAATTGTCAAGAGGTATTCAACAAGCAGTTACAGGTTGCTTGTAAGTTATCTGGTGGTTTCAACCTTGAAAAGTATTATGGGGATCATTGTTCAGGATGTCCTATTGATTCTCCATGCATTTTCTCACATACTATCGATGATCCGGCGCAGTAAGGAGCTTTTTGGGCTCAAAAATTGACGTCGTGATGCGCTTTTTGATGGAGCCGGAGAAAAATGGTCCTCCGAATGTTTTTCTCATAGAAATGATCAGAAAGGCTTTCCGATTCCGTCCATACTGAGGTTCACTTGCGAAGTGGTTCCAGAACCACCATGGACGGGTGAATCCAGAATAGTTTTTGGCGAATCATTCCCCTAATCTTCAACGCCCAATAAAAACCAGCCAGGATTGGTAGTGGATCTATGCATGTCTGAGTCTCAACAGTTGAGGGTATTTGAACTTCGTTGTTGGGGGCAGTTCTTGGTTGCTAGGGTGCTTCACTGGCTGCATGAAAAATAACGCGGAAAAACACTGAGATGATCCTGGAAAATGGCATTTTAAAAAACTATCCGATTCCATAATATGTACCCTCTGGTAAATTAACATAACTATGGAACATCACCATTTTTAATGGGTAAATCCACTATTTCTATGGTCATTTTCAATAGCTATGTTAAATTACCAGAGGGCCCAATCGACAGTGGTATTTCCTGTCAGTAGGGTTTTTTCACCCACACCATTGATCCTGCCAGGATTATCCCATCCACAGAAGCCATTGTAGCGATTGCAAAAGTGCATGGTTTTCATCAGCAAAGTTTGGTAGATTTTGGTAATCTTAGGATTGTGTCACCACTTTTAAACTGGTTGGTGGTTTCAACCAACCCCTCTGAAAAATCATGGAGTGAGCAACAGTTGGGATGATGAAATTCCCAACTGAATGTTGGGATGATGAAATTCCCAACTGAATGGAAAGTCATAATCCATTCCATGGTTCCAGTCACCACCAACCAGATTATATCCCAACCAACCATCAATAGCCATTCCATTTATAGATTTTCCCATTAAAACCTCCATTTATAAGGGATTTTCCAAATCTTCGCACCATGTGCCAAAAACCTCAACTAGCCTCTGGTAAACTACCAGTTTGCTATGGAAAATCACCGTTTTTAATGGGAAAATCAACTATTTCTATGGCCATGTTCAATATTTCTAATGGGTAAATCACAATTTTTAATGGGTAAATCACCATTTTTAATGGGTAAATCAACTATAAATGGCCATTTCAATAGCAAACTGTAACAAATTACCAGAGGGTACAGGATGGGGCCCCCCAGTGATGTTTGTTGGTTTATAACCCAATATAACCCCATTTTCACTAGTTCGTTATATCTACCATAAACCAGAGTTAATTCAGCCACTTTTTTTAGGGCAACGGTTCACGCTATCTGAAGGGGGCCCCATCCTGTAGATCCTGGTTCCCCCGTTCACCCAGCGGCACCTGGAGGTCAATGCTTCCCGGTGGATTGACACACGCATGGTGATCCACGCACTGTGGGCTGAAATCCTGGTGAGGTGCCACCATTCCAATGGGGAAATCCATGGTGATTTCCCCATGGAAAATGGATGGTTTATTTCATGGAAAAATCCTATAAATTAAGATGTTTAGAATGGAAAATCCCAATCTGAGATGGGTGAGAACTGGGGGTAGCCCTATTTTTTGTTAGGAAACCTCCATTTGAATCTGAATCTGATGGTTTCTTCTTGGCTTTTACCGCCTGACCATGTCACGTGGCGACTAGGCAACCCATGCCAACAGAGTCGAATTTCGTCTGGAGTCCAGAGTTGTTGCATGCCCAAGTGATTGTCAGACATATCATCTGGGTAAATTATAATAATTCACCAACCTGAATTGTTGGGCCATTTGGGGATGATTTCCCTTATTAACCATGATTCCAGTGAGGTCACAGTGAGGTCGTTATAATTTACCAGATATCATGTATCCTCAGTTTTGCGGGCTAACTCGGCTTTGCGTGGTGATAGCCCTTCATCTTGGTTGCTGAAATCACTGGTGTTGGCTCGTACATTCCCAACGTCTTGCTGTGTGAGTGAACTTTATCAACTGTTAAGCCCCTGGGAACACAGCAAATGTCGACCCTGTTTGGTCATTTTTTGGCTAGTTGCTAGTAGATTCAAAACTCCACGGCTCTCCAGTTTTTGGTGGGAACATGACTGACTGACTAACCATAGCTCCGCATCGCTCCCTCCTAACCCCTGGATTTTCAGCTACATAAATCGTTCCCATATGAGGCCCGATCGAAGCAAAACTTGCTGATCACAGTGGCTTGCCCAGATCCTGCAGGCAGGAAAGACCCCAGTCAGTTGCCACGCAATGATGCAAAAAATCTGAGAAAATAAAGATAGTTGGGGAAAACTACTGGGAAAAGTCATGATGCTGATCCAATGATCATTTTTTTGGGGCTACACCTTTTTCAGACAAATCCATATAAGAACTGGGCAGATTTCATAACAGAGCAGGTGACCTACCCTCTGGTAATTTAACGGTTTGCTATTGAAAATGGCCATTAATAGTCGAATTTCCCATTAAAAATGGTGGTTTTCCATAGCAAACTGGTAGTTTACCAGAGGGTAAATGGGCATGCTTGGTGAAGAATGACCTCCGCTGCCTTGGAGAGATGGGAGCTGAAAAGAATGCGGTAAAGGAAAAAAAACCTGGCTACCCTTTGGATCTGCAAAAAATGGTTAGGCTATTTGACATATATATATATAGATAGATATAGATATAGATATAGATATAGATATAGATATAGATATAGATATAGATTATATATATATACAGTATATCTATATATACATATATATATATATAGATATACTGTATATATAGACAGTATATATAAATATCACCCCTGATTGTGAAAGAATGAAACTACGAAACTAACTTGCAAAGGCGTTAGCCTCCCACGGGCCCCGGGCATCCCGGGCTGGCCCCGGGTCCAAGTATCACGTCGCCCTGCAACTTTCGACCCAACACCAGATCCTGGGGTTCGGGTCATCCGGTCATCCCAGGGTCCCAGGGTCCCAGGGTCCCACAAGGTGGTGCCCCCCCCAAGTTATAAATGGCTAAACAAATCCCGTTAGAAAACTAGTTCGATATTAATCACCGACAAAAACCAACACGTGACATTGGACTTATAAACCCACAAAAGCCGAAGAAAATCAGGCTTTCTGGTCTTCAACAGTGGGGATGGGATTAAGGTGGCGTAGTCACTAAAAAGGGTTCCACGATTGTTTTCACTGACAACATGGCAAAACATAAAAATGGAGGATCCTAACCGAACCCAACCGATCATTGGCCAATGAAAATCTAAACTCACAAACGAAAGACCTGTCTCCCAACACCACGAGGCGTCCCAGTTCTGCCGGTGAGTTTACAGTTGCAGCTCGGTCAGCCACTCGCGTTTCCCGGTTGTCAAGGTGTATGGGGTTGAATTTGCAAGTCAATTTGGCCTTGATACAAGACTTGCATGCAAGACCATGATTGTTCACGTGCATGCAAGTTAGCACATGGTTCATAACAATGTCTATATTCCGAGATTTCAAATGCAAAATATAAAAGCACCTATCCATCCAGGATGCAGATCACCCCTCCACCACCTAAATTGCACATGGACCCCAAAAAAATTGCCATGTTGAAGGGCGGAGAATCATCCTCCAGACCTCATTCTTTGGGTTCAAAAAGAGTATATCGGTATATCCAATTTCATCAACATTGGGGATGGTTTTTGGCATTGCGTTTACCATGCCTTACTCACTACAAAGATATTAAATAGATACCCTCTGGTTATTTAACATAGCCATGGAAAATCACCATGCTATTAATAGGTAAACCATCTATTTCTATGGGCCATCTATACCATGGCAAACTGTTAGTCATAACCAGGTTGGGTACATCCAGTCACGCCCCGCGCCATGCCAAGACTCCAGCGCCAGGATTCCCACAGCCACTGCCAGCATGGCACCGAAACATGGCCATGTCTAAGCCATTGCCTCTACATGGCCCAGTTTTGTTTCTGTCTTCTATCGGCTGAAACATGGCTTTCTAATCCTGTTTTTGTGACTTAGGTGAGGCTGAAAAACAGTTGAATGCAGTCTTGAATCCATAGTTGCCATAGTTCTAAGTGGGTTCATCCTAAAACAACAACATTCGATCGTTGACATGTAAAATGGTAGGGGTTGGTCAGGCTGCCAAACGCCATCCTTCTCACACAAAAAGAGCTGTGAAGTAAAGCTCCAGTGCGACAAGCTATGCGCCACACCAGACGCTACCTTCTGCCGGAGCCTGAAAGAAGCCAATGTTGGGTGTGTTTTTGTTTATACCCTCCGGTAAACTAACATAGCTATTGAAAATGGCCATTTATAGTGGATTTACCCATCAAAAATTGTTATTTTCAATAGCTATGTTAGTCTACATACGTGTTTTTTATTGCTAGGCTGATCGAAAGCTCCAAAAAGCACGTGATGCACAGACCTTTTGGACGACTTTTGAAGATCAAGCCAGTGTCGGGGTTGTTTTTGTGATGTCGTTATATGTCTTAATGATGCAAAACTCTGTTTAGACCGGAATTGTTTCTAATAGAAACAAGTCCTTAATCAGCTGTGCACGGCTTCTGTGGCATGTACGACCGCAAGGGAAAGACCCTGGTAAATGGCATGGTGAAGGGCAACCATCTTTGCACCTGATATCCAAAAGATATCCACGGTCGGTGAATTACAAGAACTCATCCAGATTGATGTTTTGATTCATGGCTATACCTTTTCTCCCAGCGGATTCCAAGCGTATTTTTGGATTTACTTGCATTTAGAGATTTGTAAGCGGACATGGTGACTTCACCAACAGCACCGGGCAGTAAGACCAATGGAACCTGAAAGGAAAGCATTTTTGGGGTGGTCCCGACCCCCCAAAGCTCGTCATTTACAGTGACAACCAGCGGCATGGGGAATGGGTCTTTTTACCAGCGAAACCAACAAATCAGCATGAGGCTGTCGACTAAAGATTGCCAACAATCACCCGTGTTGCCAACGAAAAAATGCTACAGTCCATGGTTCATGAGGGTGATAACAACACATAATAACCGGTAATAACCCCAACTTCAACACCCAGTGATCAATCTCCTTGTCTTCCCAGCATTGCCCTAATCTGGTTCCTTGCGCTTCTTTTGTTCGACGGGTTGCTTCTTCTTTTCACAGATCAGCTGTGTGGATCTGCGTGGTGCTTCCAATCTATCCCAATCTATCCCAATCTATCGGGACGGACATACCACCAATTTCTTTAGGATCGCCTTGTCTTCGAATGTAAAAACATCGGCAGTTTCTTCTCGAAGCCTCTATCAGGACAGACACACCCGTGACCTTGGCACCACGTAGATTTCCCCACGTCGGACTTGGGCGGTTTTTGTTGGGAAAACCAAGTTCGATACCTTTCCAAAAAACCGTGGGAAAGAAGGGGGGTCCAAATTTTGAGACAACCCCATATAGCTGGTAGTTGAAAATGTCTGGGACCGCAGATCACAAATACTATGGAGTCTAGGCAAGATTTTTCTGAATACAGTTCTCATTTCAGGCGCTGGAGATTGATTCTTGCAGGGAAAAACATGCTCCCGGAATTTTAGGCACATAACAGCCGCCAGTTCATAGTTGTCTCTTAGTGGTGTTCGCTTTCATCAACAAAAATGAGGCCTCGAGAATCTGCTATGAATCAAAACAGCTGGTATGTACACTGGTCATCAGCAAAATACCTGGTACATGATTTACATGATATATGTTTTGACAACCCATTTTTTGGGCTTCACCAAAGTCTCTTAGCAAGTTGGTCTGGGAAGCAGCATGGCTCCTCTTGCTGACACCGATCCTTCCCCTAGCACCGTTCCAGCCTCGGAATGTGCGCCATCAAGCTCCCTGAGTCCATCGTCGCAGCCTTCCTGAGCTGCGGCGGTGGCATTGACCCAAACTGATACACCTAGACGTGTTGCCGTCATCCAATGACAAAGAAGTATCTATATATATATAACTATTGCTTGCACGGTTCGGTGCACAAAATTCACTGTTGTCTCGGGAGATAACTGGGATAACGCAATAGCAATCTGTCAATCTAGACCAATTCCATCCAATTCCAACACTTTTTGGGCAACCTTAATGGTTGATCCCTTTTTGGGCACGTTCCCTTGTGAACCAAGGAACTCATCGTGATGTGAACCCTGAAATTTCTTGTCATAGCTAGGAGACCATTCGGCAACGAGATGAAGGAACTGCGCAATCATCTCGTACCAAGCAGTCAACCAGGGAAATCAGTGAGAACATTCAGTCCACCCACAACAAGTTGTCATAGTTTTTTAAGTGTAGTAATAACATTAGTAATAACTCTATACTATATACTCGACCAAAAAGGAGTTGTTAACCCAACTTTTTCGAGTTCCATCAACCACCAGACCGGACCAGTCCCAAAGGCGCCTTGATGCCATATGGACTCCATGGACAGCAGACACTGGTGCGACCAGGACTGGTGGCTAGACTTCCTCCAAGATCTTCTTCAACAGATCATCCTGACGCACAAAAAAAAAAATGCTGAAGTGAACTAACCGCAGAAATATGGAGGAGTTGATATGTTTTGCTTCAAACTAGGGATTTTTGTTTGGCAACGAAAACTGAGAAGTTCACATGATCTCACCATGAGAATTGTCATAAATCAGCTTTATGTCAAATACTCCCCCAAATTTGCTTAGGAAGAAGCCTATTCCACCACGGATACACCAACAACCCAGAAATTACACTGTTACCCTCTGGTAAACTAACAGTTTGCTCTGGAAAGATCCACCATATTTAATGGGAAAATCAACTATTTCGACTGGGCCATGTTCAATAGCTATGTTAACAAATTACCAGAGGGTAAATCCCATTACATCCCATGGAAAATCACCATAAATTGCCATAAATCACCATTAAAATCCAATAAAATCCATTATTACCAGAGGGTAGTGAGTCACCACTGAATTTGCTGGCAACCCTGCCATTCACCACGGCTTATCCACGGCTTACACGGTAACCTCATCTTCTGGCAGCTGCTCTGGGTCTTCGAGGCTATCCACAATGCTGAAGCTGTCCAAAAACTCTTCCTCGGCCATACCATTGGATTGGTTTAAGGTGGTTTTTTTTACGGGGAAACCCCTATATGTCCATTGTTTAATAGTAAAAACCATGGTTTTCAATGGTATTTTGATTGTAAAAACCATGGTTTTTACAGGAAATACCATAGTTGATCGTAAAAACCATGGTTTCCTGTAGATGTTCCCAAATTGATATCTTTAATCGAGGCAGAGAACTGAAGTTGGCAGTCACAAGGGATCCGACCTCCGAATGTGGTGGACTTGAGCAACAAACATGTCAATGGGAATTCCAGGATCCTAAGATGGAGGTACGTTAGTACCATTTTTTTGGCCATATTTGGGGGGTATATCCCCTGAAATTAAGCCCTAAAAAATTAGCCTTATATATGGTAGGTACCTCCAATTTAGGTTCCTGAAATGGCCATTGAACATGGGAGATAGAACCAATAAGATATGGGAAGAAATGTGGATATGAAAAAATAAGATATAGGAAACTTAACATGGTCAATCTTATTCGAAAAAACTGGGGATATGACAAGCAACAAAAAGATTAAGTTTCACCAATAAGAAAAATGTGGACCTCCCAAAAAAAAGAAAGCTGGCCCAACTACATGCCAAATTTCAAAATCCTGCAGTTAAAAGATGAGTTTCTGGAGGCTTCCGAGGGAGGTACCTCCAAATCATCCATACATATATATATATACATATATATATATACATATATGTGTATGTATATACATATATATATATATACATATATATATACCGAACCACATCAATCATGTCCTAATTGAACCATTCTTCAGGATGAGGTCGACAATGAGGTGCTTCAAATTTGAAAGGTGGGCACCCCTGGCAATGCTCGTCATCCCACCAACAGTGGGTAGTACCAACAAACATGAGGATTTGAGCTACAAAAATGCGGATAAACTCCAAAAATATGTCTTATTGATGAATACAGATATATGATCTATCCAAAATATTATATATATATGTATGCGTACACACATTATATAGATCTATTCATAGTGCCTATCTGTACACATCTAGAAACTGGGGAGAGAACTTGCAGTCTGCACGGCCCCTGAAAAAGCTGAGGCTCAAAATCAAGATGCGCCTCATCCTGCCCGAAATTGCGATGAAAAAAAACGTAAAAATGATGATTGACCAGTGGGTCACTGGATCGATGAAAGGGAAAATCTACAGGAAACCATGGTTTTACCATCAAATATATGGCTTTCCTGTAATTTGTGACCTTAAAATGCCATTAAACCAATCCAATGGGTGGAAATTGGGGGGGATTGATGGTTGGACACAGACCCAAAATGGGGATTTCAGCAGTGAAAGTTGGAAGGAAACATGTGGGTTTTGGTGGGCAAAAAGTGATGTTTCTCAGCAAATAATGGGGGCTAGCCACTCTGCAACCGACAAAAAGCTGAAGGGTGAACCACAAAACAAATCGGTTTCGGTACCGAAAGCGATGGTGAGTCAAGCAACATAAGGTGTGGTACCCCGTAGGCCCCAAACTTGCGCATGCTTAGGGCTGAAAGATCAACGAGCTGAGATGGCAAGTAATGGACAGTTCAGACGAAAATGTTCTCCGTCCCCATAAATGAAGAGTGCTGTACTCTCCAAATCACTAGTTTCTTGTGGAAAATGAAAATCAAGTGAAATTACTCTAGGGCCTAGGGGCACCCTACTTCTGGACACACTAAGAAGATTCCTCAATCACAGCCAAGAATTTTTGACCCATCGACCTTTTCGTGGCTCTAGCCAAGCCAACAAAGTCTCAGAATTACCCTCTGCTAAACGTTTACAGTTTGCTATGGAAAATCACCATTCTTAATAGGTAAATCAAATATTTCTATGGTCCATGGCTTCCATGTCGCGACAAAAACTGTAACAAATTACAGCTGTCGGCTATCCCAAGTTGTGGGAATTCTCAACGGAGCTTGTCTTGAAAGACGACTGGAAGCGCAACCAACCAGCCATACAATGGCCGTATACCCGGGCATCCCAATGGACTGGTTGCGAAATCCTGCACCAGTTGGTAGATGCTTCATCCCATTCAAAAAAAACACCTGTTATCCCACCTGAAATCTCCCATTATTTATTAGTTACAAAATGATCAGTGTTAATCATAATCCCATTTATCATGGAATTATAATCCCATTTAATTAGAATGGTATAATTAGTTGTTTCATAGTTACCCTCTGGTAAACTAACATAGCTATTGAAAATGGCCCTTTATAGTGAAATTTCCCACGAAAAATGATGATTTTCCATAGTTACGTAAACGTTCACCAGAGGGTAAATCCTATTAAATTCCATTAGATCCCATTAAACCACCATAAAACCCCATGAATAATCCATTTTCCCAAGTGATTTTACCAACCCCGGCCTCGCCCTCCCCCAGCTGCACATCAATGCTGTCCACCTCAGGCGGATCGACGGATCCGTCCGTGAATGCCATGGGACTTGATGGGACTGATGACCGAAGTCGGTAAAGATGGTATTCCTTTGGGATATTTGTAACCATATTTCAATGGGAGATCTCCAGGATCCTAAAATGGAGGTACGTTCGTATATTTTTGGCCATATTTTGGGGGGATATCCCCTGAAATTAAGCCCTTATATAGACCTTAGATATGGTAGGTACCTCCATTTTAGGATCCTGAAATTCCCATTGAATATTGGTAATACCTTCTGGTAATGACTAACATAGCTATTGTTTCAATGGCCCATAGAAATAGATGTGTAACCCATCTAATGGAGGTAATAATGGATGTTAATGGATTTTAATGGTGATTTACAGTATGGTAATTTATGGTGATTTTCCATGGGATGTAATGGGATTTACCCTCTGGTAATTTGTTAACATAGCTATTGAAAATAGCACATAGAAATAGATGGTTTACCTCTTGAAAATCGTAATTTTCCATAGTTATGTTAGTTTACCAGAGGGTACTATTTTCATACAAATGAGCTGTGGTCTTTAGTTGTGGTACATTTGTAGCCAATGATTATCATGATAAACCAGTATACAGATTATGATACAAATGATATCTTTGATCTTTGGTCTTTGGTTGTAGCCAAAGTAATACCATGATCATCCAAATATCAGCTATAGCTAAGGCTATATATATATACATATATATATATATGTATATATATATATGTGTGTGGGTATATATATATATATGAGTATATATATATATGGGTATATATATATATATGGGTATATATATATATATGGGTATATATATATATATATGGGTATATATACATATATGGGTATATATATATATATGTATGGGTATATATATATATATGGGTATATCTTCCGAACCTGACCATATATCATCCAAGTATGCTCAAAGTATACTCATGTCTTGTCGGTGAATATCCCCATTCTTGACTGACAAAGTGCGGTTTATGTCCTATATCCGAAAAATCCACATCAAGATATTTGGATCCCCATATGATCCAAACATCAAGGAATCATTCGGCCTCAAACTGTGCAGCCCAAAACATGTGAAGAAAACCACAGTACTGGGCAAATGTTACTGTAGTAAACTGCAGGTTTATGAATCTTGGCTTAACATTACCCTCTGGTAATTTGTTACGTAGCTATTGGAAATGGCCATAGAAATAGTTGATTTACCCATGAAAAATGGTGGTTTTCCATAGCTATGTTAGTTTACCAGAGGGTAATCATTGAACTCAATTATAGATGGTCAATCCCAATTGTCAATACTAATCACTCATCTATATCATTTTCTCAATTCTCTCAATTCATATGCAGTGGCGAGCGCTGAATTGTCTATCAATTGGTGGACAACCCCCAAAACTGCTAATTCTATCAATCGGATATCTGTGGATAATTCTTGCTGGATTAGTACAGAGCATCGAAGAATCCCACTAAAAATTCCACCAAATATCCCATACTCCCACGAAACCAGCATATTACCAGGTCATATAGTTCTTGGGTGGGTTGGTTGGAGAACCATTGTCATCACTAAATTTGCTTACCATTGTACATAGACAATGTCAAGCCTGGATTAATAAACCCCAAACGGCTATTTAATTGGGAAGGTACCATTATCCATTTAAGTATCAAATAATGACTATTGGGGGAATACCATGGAATACCCCTCTAATTAATAAACCATGGTGACTAGTCTCATCCGGGGTTGACAAAAAACACATATTCTCATCATGCTTCCATGAAGTTCCCGCTACATTCCCACCCATGATCTTCTCATGAAACATCCCATGAAATCCCTACAAGGTGGTGCCCCCCCAAGTTATAAATGGCTAAACAAATCCCCTTATATAACTAGTTCGATATTAATCACCAACAAAAACCATAGCCATAGTGACATTGGACTTATATATTTGCACCAACCAACCAATCGCGATTCCGAACTGGGGCACCACCTTGTATAAAATCACTGGTGAACCACCCAAAGATCCAAAGCCGCATCATCCGCATCATCCCACCGAATTAGTCAAAATTGTGCTGCTTAGATCTGGTAAACGTAACTGGGCGAGCTTCAGCCATTCATAAATGAAAAATAAGCGATGTATCAACAATACGGCCTTACCGATCAATGGGTTATGAATTTTCTACGATTCGTGCGATGATCCTCCTTGGCCGATTTCGTGATTTGTATTAGTGGCCGTGGCCGTTTTTGCGCACTGAAAAGGACCGTGGATCATGTGTGATCCATGGAAAGTCATACCGAGGATGTGATACCAAAAATGTGAGATTACAATTTGATGATAGATAGCAAAAATATGCTTTTTAATGTGATACCAAAAACCATGGGAATAGATCTATCAAACATACCATGGATAGATACCAAGGATCTATCGTTTGATCTACCCTCTGGTAATTTAAGATAGCTATTGAAAATGGTGATTTATAGTGGATTTTCCCAGCTAGAAAATGGTGGATCTTTCCATAGCAACCTGTTAGTTTACCAGAGGGTAAATCCTATTAAACCTCATTAGATCCCATTAAACCACCATTAAATCACCATAAAAACCCATTAAACCACCATAAAAACGCCATTAGATCCCATTAAACCACCATAAAACACTCATTATATGTGGATTTTCCCATTGAAAATGGTGATTTTCCATAGTTTTTTGTATGTTTACCAGAGGTTTGATCGATATCAAGGCGCCAAACAGCTCAGCTGCTCCTCGCTCAACGTCGCCGTTCCCGTGGAGCGGAAGCTGGCGTCGCTGGCGTCGTTCAGCGAGACCAGAGCGCGCCTGGGGTGCGGTGAAATGTCGTCGGAGAAAATCGTCGGGTGATCAATCACAGGTTCATGGTGTATCAATCTATGAATTATATTAATTAATAGTTTTTCAATCTATTTTTGGATCAAAAATCAATGTATATATTATGGTGTAACACTTTTCTATCAATCTATCAATATATGTATATATATAGTGTTCCAAAAGAAGATAGAAAAAAACTTTTCTATCTATTTTTGGATCGTGTGATTATAGATGTTATACATTTATGTGATATGTGATTGTATATATATATATACGTATATGTGTGTGTATGACATGTCTAGATATGTTTATTATATATGTATCTGTATAATTGTTTACAAATACCCATCCAGTTCTGCAGTTCTGAATGTGTGTATAAGTACTACCCTCTGGTTATTTAACATAGCCATGGAAAATCACCATTTTTAATAGGTAAACCATCTATAAATGGGCTATTTTCCATGGCTATGTTAAATAACCAAAGGGTGGTATGTATGCATGATAATTTATGTATGTATATCCGACGCAGACATACATGAGTTGGCCTAGTCTTTTCAAGCAACTTTTAAGCTCACTTGGACGTGCATCCAAATTAATAATCAGGTCGTAACAACGGTATGTTGCTTTCCAGTCAAAATCGGATGCAACCTCAATTTTGGGAGCGCCTTGATGGGCGTCCAAGAATCAGAAAACCAACTGATTCAACCATCAAACAGGGGCATCAGCGTTTGGGTCATTTGGGTCATGGTAGACTTCGGGGACTGCGGTAGTGTACAATGACTCTTGGAACTATCAGTACATCCGTGCTGTCTTCATGCGTTTTTCATGACGAAATTTTGTCAAAATGCCATCATAAATGGTTCATCATGACCTGCACTGCTGTCATGTTACCCTTCTTACATCAATTGCAAGTCTCGTACAGCCTTGCACATATCATTGATCGACGTAATTTTCCTCGCCAAAAAAAACGATTGGACATGACAGGGATGCCAACATGAGTTTACTCTCCGTACCATAGAATTGTTGTCCATACTATTAGAATATGTGTATGTATATATACAGACAAGTATAATTATCCAGTAGTTGATTGTCAATGACCATGCTGAGGTTCCCAGTTCTACATGGACCCCTGGTCATGCGTGTCAAGCCTTTGCCACTTGTTGTATAAGCTTGATGTAAGGCCAGCTAATGTGTGTATCTTCAATTGATTCCTTGGTTGAGTACGGTCGACTTCTCACCAGGGGACTACCACTGCCATGCGCTTGGATTATCCCAGGTCCGAGGGGGTACTAAAATGGGGGTACCCCATTTATACACCATTGAAATGATGGATTTTCCAATAAACCATGCAGCGAGCTTGGGATATCTCGGGATACCCTGTAGGAAACCTCGAGGGCGTGGCTTATCCTGCCTGAACTCAGACCGACTGCAACGCCGACCGGGACACAGCTTCCGCAAGAGGCTGCGCAAAGGCCTTCCGCGGCACAAGGGGCCCGAATATGTCAATGATCCATACCCTCAAGCAAGCGCACCAGCCCAGCTAGTCATGAGTTTATCATGTTTAAATTTATATATAATATAATATAATATAATATAATATAATATGATATGATATGATATGATATTGTATAATAGAATACAATACAATACAATACAATATAATATAAGATAAGATAATATAAGATAATATAATATAATATTAATATATATATATACGAATGAAGGCTGGCAACAGTCATCAGCTACAACCAAAGTTGCACTGCCTACAACTAAACCTCATCCCTTACATAGACTCTGTTTCAAGCGGAAATTTCACAAGAAAACTCACGGCAAGAAAAATGGGTTTGTCTGAAACTTTGGTACCCCAAGACCATCAATTTCCCTACAATGTGAGGCCCCCAAGATAGCTAAGTTGGTTTATAAACCATTTTAATCCCCAGTAACTATAGTTATATCTACCATAAAGCATTGTTAAGCCACTTATAAACCAACTTAGCTATCTTGGGGGCCCCATCCTGTACCAAACATGACCAATTCTTGCTCATTTTTTGGGGTCAGGAGACCACCAGGTGTCTGTTTCCTGTAGATTTCACCAATCCAATGACCCCTGGCCGCCTTGCAAACTCGAAGTGCAGGACCCGATGAACCGCTTCAAGGGAATCCTCTCTGTCGAATGAATTTCGCAAGGCCATGGTCCAATAGGCCCATGAAAACCGCCAAAATCTGTGTCTGTGGGCACTTTTTCTCCGAATGCTTTAGCTGTGATAGGGAGAATCAAAAACAGCGAAAGTTGGCAGCTATCCTCTGGTAAACATACAACATAACTATGGAAAGATCCACCATTTTCAATGGGTAAATCCTCTATTTCTATGGCCATTTTCAATAGCTACGTTAAATTACCAGAGGGTAAAGTTGGCAGCTATCAGCTGCTGTGAAACCTTGGGCGACACCCTTGAACCTGCAACCCCTGCACTCTCCGGCCTCCAGCAAGGCTTGGGCGCCATGCCCCGCTCGAACGTACAAGGCTCGCAAGAGTTCCGGGTAGTTAATGCGATCGTCACCTGCAGGATGGGGCCCCCTAGTTGTAAGTTGGTTTATAACCCCATTTAAATATAGTTATAAGTATCATACACTATTGATCACTATTGTTATTATAGTTATAAACCAACTTAGCTAACGAACTGGGGCCCCATCCTCTCATCAAAAAGGCTGGAAAGTTCCCGAACGTCCCAGACTAAATGGAGGTAGCTGGGATGGCTTCATCGATTCAAATGGGGGATGTTCCAGCACGCCATGTTTTTTTGCACACCGGAGAGTGAGTTTTTACCCACTAAAAGCAGGTGGATTGCTGCAGGAAATCCACAGCAGCTATCGTGCATCATAAATCTGGGTAAATTAGAATATTTCACTGACCTGAATAGTTCGGCCACCAACTTCTTGCGGTCCCTGCCCACCCCCCGCTGACGCCAAGGATCTGAATAGTTCGGCCATTTGGGGATCATTTCCCTCACTAACTATGATTATAGGGAGAACAGTGAGGTCGTGATGAAATTTACCCAGATGGATGTGTCCAAGAATGCATTGGACATAGGGGATTTAGATTAAGAAATCATGGGGAATACAACTGATGTAACTGATACTGCAACTACAAAAGAATCACCGACTACGTGACTACGTCTATACACCCTTTTTAGTTGGTTCTCCAAATTCTTGAAAATTCCCAACTATCTCGCAGTTATTTCCAAATTTGCTCCCAATCACGATTATCTTGATGATCTTCATAATACATCTCCCAACTATCTCTCATCCCAAGAAATTCTGATCTTCATAGTAAATCTCCCATCTCCCAATTGATCTGCCAAAATGATCTCCCAAGTATTGCTTTATATCTTCCAGTGTATCTCACAAATTATCTCCCAATCATCTCCAACCAAAATCCAATTTTTGGCAGTTCACAAATATATATATATATATACAGATATAGATATAGATATAGATATATACATAGACATAGATATAGATATGCTGTGACTTTCCATTTATAGCACCCAAAACTCAAGGACTCCACTACCTCCAAACTCTCCCCATATTTTTCCCAGAAAAAGCGCAACGTCCCGTGCAACGTCCCTCAACGGGTCACCGTTGAGATCCACAAATCGCCGGAGCTGCGCCATCTCCTCCTCCGTCCGCGCGCGACAGGAGGGCAACTGCCGCAGGGCTGCAGTGAACTCATGGGGCTCCAAATAGCCTCGCTGCGGCGCGGAAACGGCCCGAATTTTTTGGATGAAAAAAAGGAGGGTTTGATGGGAAATCAATGACTTATGGGATGTAAATGAGATGTAAATGGGGTGTGTGTATGTATATATATATATATACACACATATATATATAATATACATATATATATATACACATATAATATACATATATATATATACACATATAATCTAAGAAGAATCTGGGGAAATGGATGGTTTATAAGATATTTTCATGAGATATAAATCCGGGAAAATCCAAGAAATCATGGGAAATTGGCTACTGGGGAAATGGGTGGTGTAATATTCGCTGTAGCTTGCTCACCGCAAATGGGGATGAACGAGGATATCATGGTATCATCAGGTGGAGGTTCTGATCTCCGCTGTTCTTCTATATGGCTTTGTCTGAAAATAGTGCACCACCAAAGTTCAGAGTCGATCATCTCATTTCCAATTAAAGTGCTATTTGGGTGGTACCCGATTTTCAGACACACCCATATATTTCTGTTAACTTGATGGAGGGGTAATTGCTTTGTAAATGGTTGTATCCTCGTACAATTAAGTATATCATGTGGTAAACCCAGTTCCAGACACGACTACGATTTGGGGATGATGTCAAGTACTACGATTTGGGGATATGGACCAAAAGTATGTATTTTCTTGGCCATTCCTTTTTGGCATTGGCCATTTTCTTGCTAAAAAATAGTTATTTTTGGTGAAAAAATTGGAAGAATGGTGGCTTATCCAAGATCTGGAAGAATGGATAGGAACTCGCCATAAAAACACTTGATACACTTGATAACTTGGGAGCAATGGTCTGAAAACTGGGGACATGGGATCTAGTGTGGATATCACAAAATACAATGGGATGTATAACCAACAGTGTGATTTGGCTTGTCCAAGAATGTCATGGACATTGGTGACATGGGGGGTTTAACATCAACACATAATAATTGGGCATATGTAACTCATATAACCCACAAAATTGAAAATAACCAACCAAATAACCAACCCATGCGGGGTTCCCCTAAGTATTCAGGCAAAGCACTCTTTTTTCTAGAGCATTTCGTTCGATGCTTTCATGAAAAAAAACTCCATTTCTATTTCGGATTTCCCGGAAAAAGCCATGCCATGGTAACTCTGGTGGCTAACTCCGCTAACCACGGCATGGAAATCGTGGGGGCGTCGTGGGGGCGTCCGTTTGTGGGGATCAGATCTGTTTACACTCAGATCTGAAGAAGAAATTCACCGACAGCTGCAGAGGGCCCTCAATATGTCCACATATAACCCATGATTCACCGCATATTTCAGGATACTTCAAAATCCAGGGATTTTTCGGATCTCACAAGTTGTCAAGTTGTCAAGTTCTGGTTCCTGCGGTAAGCAGGCCCTAAAACAAATAAAACCAAGGAGCCAAATGGTTTCAACCATGGTGAACCATCATGAAACTCTTCTGCTTCTGAACCCATAGCTAGCCACCATGAAAATGTTCCATGAATATGTTCCTATATGTTCCGTATCCCATAGAAATACCATACATATGTTCCACATATGTTCAAAATGGAACTGTGGTTTTTAACGTATTTTAACATCCAGTGGCCGTTCTTGTTCACATCAGCCTCCTCAAAGAACTGACGGATCCTTCGTCGCAGTGCTGACCCAAAAAAAACAGGTGGCCTAGGGGTCGAATTTCCCATGGTTAATGTATGTTTGATATCTGCTGAAAATATGCTTGATATGCACAAATAAGTTGCTCTTTATATATATACATGAAATATGGTTGATACCTGTTTAATATGTGTATATATATATACACATACATATACACAGTTGATATGTGGCTAATGCAAGCTACTACATGGTTAAGAAATGATTGATATGTTGCCAATATATGGTCTCCACTTATATACAGTCGATCCCACACCCCACCCATGATATGGGCGTGCAAACAACCGATATTAGGGGATCTATGATATATATATAATTATATATATAACCCACTAGTACAAAAGGGTTGATCATATACCAGATCAAAGTGCTCATGATCCGATTCCCGGATCCCATTCCCAACAGATCATTCTCTGATGATTTATGGGTTGGTAATTCTCCCCCGAGGCCCTCAACCAAACAAAAATTGGAAACATTCACCAAAAATGTGGACTGCTAACATGTCATATACCAAATATAAATAGATGGTCCGATCCCCCTCAGATGGGACACAAACAGATTGCCATTTGGAGTGGTCCACTATTCCCATGAAACCAGTCAGCCTAACCCCGTACTAGTCATCAATCAATCATCATATGTCATGTCACTTAGGCCTTGTATCCTTAGTCTTGAAAGTCAATCCCCGAATTTTTCTCCGTTTGTTGCTTCAGATCTCACCAACGATTAGAACTAGCAACCACTAAAAACGATTATGAATTATGACAATCTCGTTTTCAAACCATTCAAACCAGCTAGATTCTAAGCATCAACCATTCCTTGCGGGTTGCATCCCAGTTGAATCTAACGCGCTGTCGGCCAGTGAAGTCTAGCCACCCCAAATGATATCTGAAGGTCTGGAATCGGTGCCAATCTTGGAAGATACCAAAGAAAATGATTACCTGCTTCAGACATATTCCCATGAAGATTGGAAAAAAAAGTATCAAAGTACCCTTCACTAGTTGCTTTACCCATCTTCCATTGTTCACTCCCAATATTTCTTTTGGTTTACCTTGCTCTGGCCATAAATTGGACGGCAAATCTCATGAAAAAAAAACCATGAAGAATGCTGCGTGTACCCCCAAAAGTCGGTGATGATTTGGAGCCTGAAATCCGCCATTTGAGATATTTGAGTCATGGTAAGCCCCGAAAAGAATCCAAGAGATTAGGAATTTTCACCATATTCTTATTGGGGGGTTACCATGACTCAAATACCATGGCGAAAAACGTTTGATTCTTGGGTTTCTTGGTATTTTACCACAATTCGAATACCATGTTTTTTACCCAACGTTTGCAGAAAGATCCCCATGACCGTCGAACCAAGCCTCAACCCCCCAGGCTGTTCCCAGCCTCATTGCTGGGCTGTTGAATTCCCCCAGGATGTCACGACAAATGTCCTTGGCAGCTGAGCTGAAACTGAGGAAAATGACCAAGAAAGGCAGATCATCGTATCTGTAGTAATTGTATGTTTTTGTATGTTTTTGGTTATCGTATATAATATATATATATAAGTAGTCTGATAGTATCTTGTGTTAATGTCTACAGCATCTCTGTTGTATCTATAGGTCAGGTAGTCTGTTAGTATCTTGTGTTAATGTCTACAGCATCTCTGTTGTATCTATAGGTCAGCTTTTCGTAGAGTTCAGTTGTGGTGTTTTTTGTGTTTTTTTGAGGGGGAAACACGGGAAACACGGGAAACAGGTCGCCACTGGTTTTTCCAATGGGGGAACCACATCCCAACTGGGCACCATCCCTTTCCTTGAAGGGCAACCGCTTGAGTGAAAAATTCTGTCACTTACCCTCTGGTAAACTAACAAAAAGCTATTGAAAATGGCCCAGTCGAAATAGTGGATTTACCTATTAATATACGAGGTGATTTTCCAGTTCATTATGTAAACAAGTTTACCAGGCCGGGTATCTAAGCAGATTTGAATCACCCCAGTCTTTTTTGGAAAGTTTTCTATGCTGATCCAGGGGAATCGATCTTACATGGGGCCACCCAGTGATGTGAACGTTGGTCTATAAACCAATTAATAACCTCCATTAACTAGTTCGTTATATCAGTTATATCTACCATAAACCAGAGTTAATTCTAAGCCACTTATAAGTTTTTTAGGCAACTGAACGCTATCTGAACGGGGGCCCCATCCTGTAAAATGATAAGATTCATGGAATTTAAGAGCAAAAATTGCAAGATTGGCAAACCTGGTCCTTGGAAATTGCAGCTATACAACTGTAGTTCGCTAGCTCGTTGGCTCGGCCATGTCGAGGACTGGGACTGGTCAATCCCACTTGCTCCAAGTGTCTTCATCACAGATCTGCGATGAAAATCAAACAAACCGGCTGAATATCTAAACTGGGAAGGCCCACTTTGGGGTAGTTTCCCACAAACCATCATATATCAGGATAAGCTAACAATAATTCACTAACCTAAAAACCTTCGGTCATTTGGGGATAGCTACCCATCACCCGTCGAGCATCATCCAGCAGCTGCGGAACAAAGTCCGTCGCGGGCGTCGTGGCACGGGGCTGGGTGAGAGCGAAGTGCAACGAGAGAGTGCCCAGAAAGTCTTCCACGCGGATGTTGCCACCTGTAATCTGATCGAATGGCAGACATAAACCACAGAAATATGGAACCGCTAAAAAGATATCATCAAAAAAACCATGGGGATAGAACGGGATGTGGCGTCCACCGTTTTCAACCCCCTGGTCATCAAAGGTGGCAGTTGGAAATTCACTATGTATAATATATGATGCAGCCTCCCAGGTCCCCCCCCCCGGCCCCGGGAGCCCCATGGCGTCGCCTTGCTCCGCCGCGGTGCGATACAATGCCAGCGCCTGCGAAGGCAGCACCGCTCCACCATTCGCCACGACTTTTCGCAGCGCCTGCACGAACTCGCGGGCGCTCACGCGGCCGTCGCCGTCCCTTGGCCGTGGTGGTGTAGATCTTTCAATAATTGAAAATCTATATCTATATATATATAATGATAATAATGGGAAACTATAATAATAATAATGATAATAATCTATATCTATTAATAATAATAATGATAATGATGATAATAATAATAATGGGAAACTATTTATGAATATGCAATATAATAATAGATATAGATAACTATAGATAACTATCTATGCATTGTGATCTTGAAAGACGAATCATAATGGGAAAATCATAATGGCTATATAGTAAAAAATAGTTTGCCCTTAAGCCGTCTTACCCATTGATAGGTTTTGGTGAGTTAAAAAACAAAAAGGAACCATGATGGCTAATAACCATAGGGGTAATCACTATCAGGATGGTAGCATGGTTCATGGTTATTTACCATGGCAAACATAATGTGGCTTACAAGAGCTGCGATGAAGCCATGCTACCCATGATGGTTGATAGGTTATGGTAACCATAGTGGGTAATATGATTTAATTACCTGGGTTTGTTTAAGGTGATTTTCTAGTTTCCCAATGGAAAATCCACCATTTGGGAAATCGATTAAGTGAATAGTTTATATTTTGGGGGGCCCCCTTAAGCAAATCCAAGATTATGACTAAGAATCATTTACCCTGTTTACATTCACATAGATATGAAAAAAAACGTTTGATCAGGTTCCACAACAACCACCCTTGTTCTTCCATATCTGTGTGAATGTACTGGAGGGTACAACTGTGATGTATTGTAGATGCAATATACCTGTAGTGAGATGGGTGAATCGAAACCAACTGAAACGTGACCATTATCGCAATTTTATGTCTACATCCCCACCAAATATCTACATGCTGTTCCGGACATATGCTGTCTGTATATGGATTTATACAGGTCAAAATCGAGGTACCCAAAAGTGGATGGTTGATAGTTTTTGGACAATGGATGACAATGGCCAAATCGTTTTTGTTGTCCATACCCATACCATATTCCATCATCTTTTAAGTTCAAACAAGAATTCACCTTTTTTTCTTTCAAAATTCGGTCATTTTAAGGGGTTATCCCGTACATTTAATTCGGTCACCAATGGGAAAATTTTAGCCAAACCATCGGCAAATCCAGGATTACAGCAAGACGATGTAAAGGATTTAAGGAATCATAACATGGGGAAGAAAGCAACATCAAAGTATGGATTAAGGAACTTAAATCAGTTGGTTGATAGATTTCCCTACTATGGCCTATCATAATCCCCCAGCAAATTAGCTCGTATAAGTCCCATTCCATTTCATAATCATCGACTCAGTCAATGCGGGTTTCCATCAATGGGGGTACCCCCAAATCGTCCGCTTTCATAGGATTTTCCATTAAAAAGCATTCATTTTGGGGTACCTCAACTTATGGAAACCCCCAAATACAGGACAAGATCACTCATCTGCCAAGATACGGGTCGAGCATTTCCAATGTCCCACGCAGGCTGCGGTTGGCCCGCAAGAGACCTGGAAATGATGGCGATGTTCAAAAACGTCCCGGAAAAACTCACCCACTGATGGCGAGAATAAATTAGCGCAGCGAAAATTGATACTTAACCATCAAACACGGGAAATTGGTATATTGAAAGGATACTTCTTCGCTAAATTCAAAAACAATGCTCTATAGGCTAGGCTGAAAAACAGGTACAGTTTCATTGGTGCAATGGTACGCTTAGTATGGTAAGATTATATTGCCCTACCAGGTACGGTTGGTACGAACTTCACAATTTAGACCTGGTTCACCAAGTACAATCAAAGTTTATGAGTATGAGAAATTCTGCGAGTCACAGATTGGAAAGCAGTTAATCTTCATTCTGGAACCTCACCAGATCCTCATTCCTCATTTAAGCCTCGTTCCGGAGCCTCACCGAAACTTCAGTTCTCATCTAATCCACATTCTGGAACCTCGTGAAATCATCATTCCTCAGCCAATCCTCATTCATGACATGTGTATGCATTACAAACTGTAAAAAACACCTGGAATCAAGGTCGAAAAAAACATTAGATAAGATCAAACTGTATGCTATTACAATTTATTGAATAGAAAAGTTTGATATAGAGATCACAAAAACATCCGGTGCAAAGTCATCAAGTCATCAAGATCACCAGTGCAAATCATCTTCTCAGAGGTTCACCAGCAGAACGAAGCTACCAAAAAAGGGCAGCATGAGCAACGCTCGATTTCTTGTTTTCCGGATCCCAGTTCCGACCGACAGAAATGCTGTTTCCGTCTTTCCGGAATCATCACGCATTGCTGAAAAACCAAGCTCTATGTCACCAACGCGACCATTTCTCTTGTGACCTCACCAAAGTCTCAGACTCCCGTCCTGATTTCAAGGTGGTCAACCCCGACATCAGTTTTTACCAACATCCATGCCAGCTTTGACCATCGGCTGGATCAATGGCCATGCAACAGGAACCGAGAACAATTGGAGGTACCTATATACCATCTATTTTTGGCCTATAAATTTCAGGCCTAAATTTCAGGGAATATCCCCACAATTCATATGGCCAAAAATACGGTACAGATCGGTACCTCCATAAAATCGGATCCTGGAGATCTCCCATTGACTGGATGACAGGTTTGATGGTGTCGTTTACCACATTGCGCCCCAGCAAATCCCCCACCTGCAAAGAGCTGGGCGGCCATGCGGCGATGGAAGCTGACATGAACACCTGACAGAGTCAACTGAAGCCGCCAATGGGAAGATGGCTCTTTTAAACAAAATGCTCAGTTTATGATAATGATAATGGTCAATAATGATAATAATGGTGATAATAATGGTTATATACCTGGTTGGTGGTTTCAACCGTCTTGAAAAATATTAGTCAATGGGAAGGCAATGGGAAGGATGACATCCCATATATGAAATGGAAAATAAAAATTGTTTGAAACCACCAACCAGAAAAGATTTGGCTTTTATGAAAAAATTGCACCAAGCCAAATTGTATGTCTGAAAAGAGGCGAAATTCACCCAAAAACAGAACCGCTACCATGGGTATGATCCTCCATCCTGGGTATCATCATGGCCAAGTTGAGATACCCTGCAAAAAGATGTGTTACCCTCTGGTAATTTGTTACAGTTTGCTATTGAAAATGGCCCAGTCGAAATAGTGAGTTTTCCCATTAATAGCATGGTGGATCTTTCCCATCAGTTTTTTGTATGTTTACCAGGCCGGGTATATTTTGCCGGGTAAACTCAAAAAAATTAAAACCATCCCCAACATGACCATTTTTCAAAATGCCTGGGATGTCAACCATCCCCAAAATGCCCAAATGGTCGGTCTATTATTATTGGCTTTCCCACAATGAGTCTATAATATTTATATATATATACCCTCTGGTGAACTAACATAGCAATTGAAAATGGCCATTTATAGTGGATTTTCCCATTGAAAATGGTGATTTTCCATTGCTATGTTAGTTCACCAGAGGGTATATATATATATGGGTAAATTATAGTATTTCACTAACCTGAATAGTTCGGCCATTTGGGGATGATTTCCCTAAAATAAACCATGATTCCAGGGTTCGGTCGCAGTGAGGTCGTTATATATAATTTATCCAGATATGTATAAACCTTTCCCCAGCGACTGAGATCTGCGGGATGGTTGCCTTCTCTATGACGGAATCGAACCTGGCAAAGTCCCACAAGGTCGGGGAGTTAAATTTTGGAATGGAAGGATGCATCAATAATTCATGGGGTTACACCTTGTAACTTCCCATGTTCCTGCAGGCTTGCCGGAGTGGCTTGGGAATTCTTTTTGACATAGGTAATTGCTACGTCCTCCACTTGGGAATGCTCATAGAGTTTCACGGAGCACATTTTATAGACAGGACTCTGATGTGCCTGATAGCGAGTGAGGAAAAGCATGTAGTTCCTCAGGCAATGGCGCGTTAAGGGCGAATTGAAATAATCACCATGATGAGAATATTAATGTCAATCATCATCATAATAATATATTAATAATCATAATCACAAGAAGAAGAACCATTATCATCCTCATCATCATCATCATCATCATCATCATCACCGTCATCATCATCATCACCATCATCGTCATGGTCATGGTCATCGTCAGGGCCATGGTCAGCGTCAAATCTGAAGACCAACGGCCCCACATAGGGATGGGTAAAATGTTTACCCTCCTTCCGTGCCAAGGTGTGCTTTAAAAAAATCAACCATTTCATTCGATGATCTTCAAATTTTCCAAACCTCTATAGCCTGGAATGGGGAATATCCATGAATATCCAGCATTACTTGACATAGCTATGGAATATCCACCATTTTTTCGTTGATTTTCCCTGTGAAACCTCCATCTGTTCGGGGATTTCTCAGCTAACCGTGGATCCTGGTGTATCTCTCGACAAGTCATGGTTGATCTCACATACTCCAAAAGGTGTGCTGGAGAAGCAGCATCTGATGTTTCCCCGTTCAGTAGACCTACCGTTCACATCCCCTGGAGATAGGTAAGTTGCTTTATAATTGGGATATCAAACCGGGGTTTATGGTAGATATACCCTCTGGTAAACTAACATAGCTATTGAAAATGGCCATTTTTCATGGGAAAATTCACCATAAATGGTCATTTTCAATAGCTATGTTAAATTACCAGAGGGTATATCTGCAGTGGGATGGGTCAAAATCATGGTGAATCTACACCCAGAAAAACACTAAACCCCTCAGCAGCGAGCGTCACTTGGTCACTCTGCAGGGGTACAATGCTTTGCTTCGTGGCCAAGTCCTGCCATGCCATGTCTCCGGCGATGGAAACGCCATTGGCTTGGCACATGGTGCTTCACGCCCCATGCCAGTTGTAAAGCACCAACGAAAAAAACGCAGCACCTGCCATGGTGAATCTATGTGAATCTTGAATACCCTGCAACATTCACGCTTAGATTTTCAGCTATGATATGCTATGATTCATATTAAATATGATAATATGCATATTCTGCCAAGAAAATGTCTCAAAATAGCAAGAAATGAAGCTGAAATTTCGCCCAAACATTCACATTCCCTAGGCTTTTTCCAGCTATGTTCCCCCACCTTCCAAGGGATCTGGGGCAAAACCTTGCGACAGCAGCTTTCCCAATCTTCCACTGGCAGCAACCAGTCCTGACATAGCGGTATCACATGTGGATTCTGAAGCCAGTCGGAATTACGCCAGCAGAAAACTAGGAATTAAGATGAGTCAAGCCAATTAAGCCGGTGAACCATCAAAAAACACCAGCAAAAACGTTGCATTTCACCGGCAAACGTATGTTGATGTAAGCAGTAAACATTCGGATTGAAGCATCAAAAATGGGCGACTCAGGACTGAGGGTCATGTTTTTTGCGGCCCAGCGGCCAGCTCAGCAGATCTCCTTGTTGAATTGGATGGTCACAGTCAGTTAGATCTTCAGATAAATCATAGAGTCATTCCCGAAAAATGAGCAGTTAGATCATCGTAAACCCCCTGATTGTTTTAAGGGAAATGTTACAGAACCCCCCTCATATGTTGTGGTAAAAACAAGTAAAAACCATGGTTTCAACCATAGATTTTCCCAACTAAACCAATTCATTAATCCCTATTAATCCCTATGAACCAATATTAATCAATATTATTCCCTATTAACGCCTATTAATCACTATATTCCAGTGGCTCTTCCCAAGACTGTTGCTGCATCTGTCCACAAGTCGAAAGTTTGACTTCTAAACTTCCTTCGATTAGTCACTATTAATCACTAATCCCTACTAATCCCTATGAACCAATATTAATCAGTATTACTCATCAATCTCCATTATTTAATCACAGTAACCACTATTAACCATTAACTATTAACCACTATTCATCACTACTAATCCCTATTAATCCCTAATAATCAGTACTAACCACTATGAAAAACCCTATGAAACCCTACGAAAATCCCTATCTTCTCAGAGCTACGATCGCCTTCTGGGAATCCGATGCGATGAACTCCGCCAGCAGCTCGTGTTTTCGCTCCACCACCGCTTCGATCACACTGCCTGGCCATTTCCGATGCGGCGAACGAATCGAACTTCGGAAGCGATGAGTTCGCCATCCCAAATTTTCCACCTATCTATGGATAAAACTGCGATATAAAACTGGGAGATATATCATATACCCTCTGGTGAACTAACATAGCTATTGAAAATGGCCATTGAAATAGTGAGTTTACCCATTAAACATGGTGGATCTTTCCATAGTTTTTTGTAAGTTTACCAGAGGGTATCATCAACTTCATTTCTGAATGGGGATATATCCCAAAAAATGCCATCCAAGAAGTGGAAAAGCCATGGCTTCCTGTTCACCATCAACTGAACGAAAACCCATCGGATGGCGGGAAAGCATGTGGAAAACCCATATCGGATCCATAGAAATAGCCTCTGGAAAACGATCGGAAAATCGGAAAATCATAGGAAAATCATAGGAAAATGGAGGTTAGCCTCTGGTAAATGAACAGAACTATAGAAAGATCCACCACTTTTAATGGGTAAATCATGGTAAATCCACTATTTCGACTGGGCCATTTTCAATAGCAAACTGTAAACGTTTACCAGAGGGTAGATGATAAACATGATGATTTACGTGTTCTTAAAAATGGTGATTTGCCAGTTCGCTACGTGAAAAATAACCGGTAATTCCTGTCTCTATTCACAAACAGCTTCAGGGTCGCATTTATCCTGTAAGTGATGCGAAATACTTAGGGCCTGTCTACGGTGGGTATGAAATATGCTTCCATGTGTGAATTGACATGAAACCAAACAACCAACCAACCAACCAACCAAGTTTACCTAGACAAGAAGATAGGGTTTATACCCTCTGGTAATTTAACGTAGCTATTGAACATGCCCATTTATAGTGGATTTTCCCATAAATTGTTATTTTCCATAGTTACGTTAGTTTACCAGAGGGTAATCACCTCTCTTTTGCTTCGAAAGTGCGGACTTCATCCAGCATCCAATTGGTGGTCTTGGCATTGCTTCCGATCTGAAGAGGATGCGGTTCAAGGGTTACTGTTTCCAACTAGAACTAAGCAGATTTGATTTCAAAACTTACCCTCTGGTTGGTAATATACTATTAATATATGGTTAATATTAATGGTTATTATATGGTTAATGATGGTTTACCTACAAACCAGGTAGTATACCCTCTGGTTATGTCAAAATAGCTATTGAAAATGGCCATTGAAATAGTGAGTTTTCCCATTAAACATGGTGGATCTTTCCATAGTTTTTTGTAAGTTTACCAGGCCGGGTATCTCCAAAGTTGGAGGTCCCCTCTACTCGAAGATTGCCGAAACAGCTTGCATCGCTTAGACTTGCCACAAAATTTGGATCTATAAGTCGGTACCATCCCTCATTGTTGAGACAAACCCATAGTGACATAGTGCTTATGATATGTTACTCTATCCCTTCTATATATCTCTATGTCATATATGATATCCAATGATATCCCCAAAAATTCTTGGGTTTTAGATCCCCTATCCCTATCCCACCAGCGTCTTCACCGCTTCCAAAAACGACCGAGGGGCGTTCCAAAGGGCCTTCGGACCTCGGCTGGAGCAATTCCAACCTGTGTTTTACCATCCAAATCGACGGGAAAATCTAGGCAAGTAGTATACAGGATGGGGCCCCCGTTCGATAGCGTTCAGTTGGTGCAAATAAGTGGCTGAATTCTATGGTTTATGGTAGATATAACGAACTAGTTACTGGGGATTATAATGGTTTATAAACCAACTTATAACTGGGGGGCCCCATCCTGTAGAGCTTCAAGAAATTGGGATATGGCTTACGTCCGTGACTCGTGTGGTGAAAAACTGGTGTCTGCATGCACCCGTAGATGGTGTCCCAATCAGATGGAACACATCACAACGAAAAAGACTTTAGCATATCACCGACAATGGAGCTAATAATACCCACAGGCACCGTGTGTTGCCCAGACCCACAACTATGATGTTAGATGATGTTAGATGATGTTAGATGATGTTAGATGATGTCGGATGATGTTGGATGATGATGATGATGATGATGATGATGATGATGGTGATGATGGTGATGATGATGATGATGATGTGTACATATATCTACATATGTGCAGGTTTGACTTCGGATACCCTGCAAGTTGGAAAATGAGACAGCGTAAGTCAGGTAGGCCCGGTACAGCCGTATCACCACATGAAGCCCAGAATTGGATGAAAGGACAAATTACTGGAAGACCCTCTATATATATATATGTATATGTGTATGTGTATATATATATATACATATTATACATACATATATATATACATATAATATATATATATACATACATACATACATACATACATACATATATATATATATATTATGTATAATATATATATATATATATGTATGTATAATATATATATAATATACACACAGGTTTCATGGAAGAGAACATGGTTTCCTGCAATTGTTTTCTTCAATCAATCCAGGTACAAGAGCCCATCCGCCGGGTCGAAGGTCAAGTTCTGCAGGGATTGCTCTGCCTGCGATTGATCTTGCCATGTTTGCGGTTCGAACAAACATACAATATAATATATACCATATGTATATATATATACAATATACATATATATAATACATATATATATAACATATATATATATAACATATATATATGGTGTTTTTTGCTTCGCACAGGCTGCAGCTGCAGCTGAGTGCAGAATCCAACTGTTAGCTATCTGCTTCGCAGAATGAAACTGAGCTTGGGAACCTTGCAGCACCATGATCGTTTTTGACTGAATCACGGAGTAGGAGGGAAAGATCAAATTATCAAACAAGTGGGGGAGGAACAGAAGCAAAAGGAGCAAAAAGGGTGTGTAGACATCTTTTATTTCTGAGGCCGGGCCGGGAATATGCCCGCTTTCGATGACGAAACTTTCGTTGACGAAGCTTTCGGTGATGAGAACTTTCGGTGACGAAGCTTTCGGTGATGAAACTTTCGGTGAAGAGGTGTGCTATGGAGTGTCAGGAAAAAATATTGAGTCTTTGTTGGGCCAATTCGTTAACTAAATTTCTTTGAAGAATGTTGTTGATGTCAAACTGATCTACGTGACCACTTTCTCTATAAGCATCTGCATAGGTTTCGATTAGCCAGTGAGCTCTGGGTTTGCCTACTCGTCTTGCATGTTCAGTTCTAGGTATGAGTGAATTAGGTAGAAAAAGGACCTGACGCATGGGATCTTGTGGGTCTGATCGAATGATGTGTCCTAAGAGTTGAATTTTTCTTTTCAACCATAGTTTTGAGAATTCTATAATTGTTACACCATAATACCTTTGGATAAGTTCTTTTACCGATGCATTGGTCATTGTTCTGTCAACACTTGTGGGTGGGATATGTAGAATTCTCCGATATCCTTTGATCTGAAAAGCATCTAATCTATGAAGTTCTGACTGGTTAAGTTGGATAGTTTCCAACCCATATAAAAGCTTACTCCGAAGGATTGAATGAAAAACTTGAATTTTCCATGGAATGGAGTTTCGCGCTTTGGTCCAAAACAGTTTGAGTCTGTTGCAAGTGCGGATTGAGTCTGCAATGCGGTTCATGACTTCTTGTTTATTATCGACATTATCTGTAAGGAGGGTACCGAGATATGTGGCTGTATGTTTGCGGGGTACGAGGGATCCATCTGCAAATTTGATCGAAGATTGCTTTCGGTTCAAGGTTAAGTTGATGCATTTATCCAAATTTAGTTCCATATTGTAATAGCGGGATTCCGTTTGTATTATACACATATCAAACCTAGACAGATATACAGCTTTGCACACAGGTGTGTAGTCAGTGGATCCACATATACCCATAGCAAAGATGAACCAACCCATTTCAGCAAGAATTTTGACCGCCATTTGGTTACCTAATAGTGGATACCAGTGCTAATTTTGGTATTTTGGTTGACTGGTAAAGATACCCAATTTCCTGATTCCAGTGGTGCCCTGTTTTGAACCATACCCAGAACGTCAACGTCACATGTGATTCACCAACCTGAAACAAGAATCTTCAGACAACGCCAGATCATGTTGTTGGTTCTATGTACTGTATCCAAGTATATACCCATTACGTTCCCCATTATATATCATTATATGGGGATGGGTCAAAACCCTGGTACCTAGTGAACCCCAAGTCATAGCTGGGATTTATGGATGTTCATCCCACTAAAAATGGTATTTTCATAGGTATTGATCCATAGCCATATAAGTCTTGCAAAGACACCCATTATGAAAAACACAACTGTCGCGGTTCTTCGCTGAACCTTTTTTCTGATCATCCCAAGAAGCGTCCATGAAGTCATCACGAAGTCTGAACACGTAGAAAACACGTCCCCATTCGAAAACACGCGGTGAAAAAAATACCCTCTGGTTATGACTAACAGTTTGCCATGGTTTTTCGATGGCCCCAATCGAAATAGATGGCTTACCGTTCTTAATAGCATGGTGGATCTTTCCATGGCTATGTTAGTCATAACCAGATGGTATACATATATATATATTTTTGTAGGAAAAAAAAAGAACACTCACTAGTTTAAAGGAAGCTTCATCTCGACCTGCTTCATCTCAGCTATGGGCACCTCCCAACCCTGGTGTTCCACCAGCTTGAATCCATGGCCTCAAGTCATGTGGGGACCGCTGGGTGGAAAGCCCGGTATCAAACGGCTTCAGGATGAATGACATACCCTCTGGTAAACTAACATAGCTATGGAAAGATCCACCATTTTTAATAGGGAAATCACCTATTTCTATGTTCATTTCCAGTAATGTAACAAATTACCAGAGGGTACAATTTCTGAAACCTCTGGGTCAAGAAAGTGAACCTTAGGATTGATGAATATCAGTGAATATCAAGAAATCGTTAAATGAAACATGTATTCCGACCATTTTTCAAGGTTCCACCAGAGGCTACAAACTCCAGTGAGATGCTAACTTAGTCAATCCAATAAACAGCGAAATTGCAGACATTCACAACTCAGAAATAAGGTACCCTCTGGTTATGTTAACAGTTTGCTATTGAAAATGGCCATTGAAATAGTTGATTTTCCAGCTATAAAATTGTGATTTCCAATAGCTATGTTAGTTTATCAGAGGGTAATTTTGGGATTTCATCCCTTTGTAAATCATCCTAAGGTGACTTCTCTCATTCTATCCCTTGGTGTTTCAACCAGTTCGGAATAGATTCCTGTTTTGTCACGTGTTTGTTCGAAAATGGCCCAGGTCTTTTTTCGGATTTTCCCAGCTACCCTCTGGTAAACTGTTACATAACTATGGAAAACCACCATTTTTCATGGGTAAATCAACTATTTCTATGGCCATCTATACCATAGCTATGTTAAATTACTAGAGGCTATGGGCACCTCCCAACGGTCCGGATCCCTAGGATCCCAGGCCATCTTTCCACACCATGCGCGCCCCAAAGTTCCCCTCAAGGCAGCCGCAGTAGTCACTGGCCGTGAAGACACTCAGAAGCAGAGCCTCAGCACCTGGCTGGCTGGGCGAAGGATTACCCTCTGGTGAACATACAAAAAACTATAGAAAATCACCATTTTTTATAGGTAAACCATCTATAAATGGGCCATTTTCCATAGCTATGTTAGTTTACCAGAGGGTAGCTAAACCAATGGGATCAGCATGGGAATACAATGGGAATCTCATGGGAATATATGAATAATGTATATATATATATATATCATGGGAATATATATGGGATTTGATAGGATTTAATGGGAATACTGAATAAGTAGCCTTTTTCAACCAGAAATAGGTGGTCTAAACCATCCCCAACTGGTTTAGTATTGGATCTAGTCATCTGGGGGGTTCATGTGGATGGTATTTAACAGGGGGATGGGATTAGAAGGGCACCCAACCTTAACTAAACTTAACTAAAAGGACTTTGTAGAGCACCCCAAAGCTCTGAAGATTGGCTATGGCGGCTATGGGGATGAAAACTACGTGCACCCCAAGAAATGGGTAAATAGATATGTTTCTATTCAAACAACATGCTTCTCGCTTCAAACGTAGGAAAACTGGGTCAGTCGACGCATACATCCGTTTCAAATGGCCGCTTTAATATGAAAAGAATTCAATTCAACCCAGGGGAGTCAAAATTTATTTATCCGACATGTCGATTTGATGGTTTTTCCATGGTTTTTTCCATGGTTTTCCCATGGCTTTCCCTAAGATCTTCAGACCTTTCTACGTCACCATGGTGTCAAAAAAAAACCTGCGCCTGGAAGGTGTTTTCCATCGGCAGCCAAATGCCACCTGAGAGGGGAAGAATTTCGATGTTTTGTCAGCCCAAAAAAAGGAGACCAAAAAGCACGAAATATCACTATTTTATACTATTCTAGTATACTTTAGCAGGATCTTATGCGAACTTCTATCTATTAGGATCTTATGCGAACTTCTATCTTTTTGGTGGTTTTTCGATATTTTTAATGATGAGGGAAAATCCGGGATATATCGGATATGATGATGGGGGAAAACGATCATGTTCATTCTGCCAATAATTCACCAGCATTCACCGGAAAAAAGCCTGGAGCATTCAGTTGATCTCTGGGGCTCCGTTTTCTGCGTTTGAAAAGTTGACCAAGTTGACCCATCCCGGATGTTGAGACTACCTGATATCTTTCATCTACCTGATGTCTTAACCAAGACTAGCTGAAGGGAAAATCGACCCAAACAAAAAAACATATACAGTAGTTGATGGGCAAAAAAAACCATGGTTTCCTGCAAGTTGTCCCGGACTAAACCAGTTCATGGACGCATTCAGATGCTGCGGATGCCAAATTTCCAAGCCTTCCAAGCCTCTTTCCGAAGCCAAGGGGCCATTCAAAGCCGCGACCACTGAACTCTTCACCACCTTAAGGGATGCCCAGAAAAAAACAGCCACACAAATGGACGTGTTTGAAAATCGATTGCATACCATCTAGCATACCATAAAAATGGGGAACATCATGCTAAAATATGCTAAACTGCTAAAAACCCATGGGAAAAATCGGGGTACACCTTTTTGGCAAGCCCAAGCACGCACGATCTTGAACTGTGAGATGTGGGTGTCGCATGGTAGAACCGTATAGCCAAGTCATGGGGGGAATCACGTCTTCAGGGGTTTTGTGAGTGCATGTCTTCATTTTGACCCAGACCATGAATTCCCATCATTGGGTGGCGATGAATTTTGGCCCCAAAAAATTGTCACTTTAAGGCACGTGAAAAAAACCCAGCACGTTGATGCTAAAAAAATCCCGACCTTTGTTGATGAAATCCTAAATTCTATGAAATCTCCTGGGATTTTTGCCACTGAAATCATCGATGATTGACTCAGTAATTATTACAGCCATCTGTCCCGCCATCTGGATCCGGCCAGCCATCCGGCCTGCCATCCGGCCATGGAAGTCCCAGATGTTTCCACCTTCCCTGCACCAAACCACAGGGTCCACAGGGTCCAAGGCACTCCTTCCAGGCAGCTCATGGGACCGAACGAAGAGCTGCAAATTCAAGCTCCGCAGGACCGCCAGAGTCACATCCTTGGAGAATTTTCTCGGCACCCCATTGGGGGGGGGTCGCCTAGTGAAAAACTAGAAACAAACACATAGGGGGAAAAAAAAGAAAGGATATTGGCTAGGCTAGCATTCGAACTGTTGTTAGGTTTTAAGGCACCAAAGAATCAGTTGCTTTTGGGGGAGTAACCAGGTGGAGCACCCAAAATTTGGGATTCAACGATTGGTTTACCCTGAAAAATAGTGAAATCGTCACAATTGGTGAACCCCAGTCAGCATGGATTTCCGGATTTCCAGTTCATGGATAATGATCATTCGCTACATATTGGATAGCACTGGATAGTAAAACCCCCAAAAACTCAGCAACCTACGAAAAAATATTAGATTTTTGTTTATACCCCAACGAGGTATGGATATTATTATACATATATATATATATATCATATAACCATAAGAATGTGATAAAAAATGAATTCAAACAATGAACCAACAGGAGTTTAGCAGCCCCCATCACGTCAAGCATCCGGCCCGAAGGACACCGCGTCGCCCCCACGGTCATTGGGCCCCAGCCCCTTCTCGTGCTGTGGATCAGCCCAGGTGGCGTCGTAGATGAGTCTCAGGCGGTTTTTGGAGGCGAAGAAAGAAAGGTTTTGGAGATCACTAACCATTCTAAAACCTTGGGCGGTCGAACAACTTGGGCGTATAATTTCAGTGGAAAAATATGGGACTATTGGAAGTTAATCATAGTTAATATCTATTGATTTATGATGATGATTGATTTATTAACTGGGTATGGATCAATACCTATTAATACCATTTTTAGTGGGATGAACATCCATAAATCCCAGCTATTTTGATGTGAACTACAGGGGTGCAAGGTTTTGACCCATCCCCATCTATGGTTAGTACATCTCAAATTTTACCATGATGGTTTTTGGGGAATTTACCAACCACTAGAGTAAAAGTTGGGATACCAGCTTTTAAAGTCAACCTGGGATATACTAACCATTTTTAAGGACACAACTACCCTATGTGACCGTCTTCGAAGGGAAAACCACCATTGATTCTGGCATTCGGCTTCTGGGGATTCTTGGGGAACCATCTGTGATTGGGATGATGATGACACATTACCCTCCGGTGTCAAACAGAACTATTTGGAAACCCTATATAAAAAAATGGAGCTTTGTAGCTCAGAAAATCATCTAGATAGAATGGTGATATACCATCCAAATTATATAAAGTAGACCAGGTAGACCCTGAAAACAGCCAATTTTGAGTGGCGACTCATCTTCCAACCCCCTATTTGGCAGGGTCCATGTTGATTGCAGTAATACTGGGAAGTAAGTGGATTCGTGGTTGGTTTCCACACGAATGGAGTGCTTACTGTACAATCACCAGCATTGTTGACTGCCTCTAAGACTCGTGGGTTGTAGACTGAGCATGAACAACATTTCTGAGCAAGGGAACAATACTCGAAAATGGTGAACTACGGGATACAATCATGGGGGGATAATTTTGGTGGGGAAGATGGCCAGGAATTAAGGGGAGAGGTTATCTCCTCTTTCACATACATATCATATGAACCCAAAACATGTTTCTAAGTTTTAACAGGCTGCTGGGTATGAATCAAGTCACCGCGTATCTGAAAATAGGAGACCCAAAAATTTGATAGTTGATCGCCATTATCATCATTTGCGTATCACGTAGCTTGGGGGTATCTGTTTGGGGTTTCCACTCCTCGTTTTCTCCTTTGAAATTGCCATAACTTCATGGTAAATAATTTTTTTTGACAAAACCAGATACTGTATCACTTTCTTGGTTGTGTAGCAGATCATATATCCCATTCTATACCTATCATGGTTGGTTTTATACCCACATCCCACTATATATGATAGGTGAATTACCCCCAGTACATCCCATTGTAAAGGTTATATGTATCTATACATTCGACTACATCCCATGGTACAATATCTAATATATCATATACGTTTATTTATACTCGTCATTGATGGTTAATATGCAGTAAAAAAAAAAACTACAAATATCATATATCTACGTTTATTATCGTTTATTTATAACATCTTATACCCATCATTGATGGTTCATATGCCAGTAAAAGGATCACTCTCTGTGAATCCCCGGGATCCTCAGTGACAAAACGGGAAACTGTTTCTGCCGTCCATCCACGTTCTCGGGGATTCGCAAGGGCCGTTCCAGACCTTCCAAGTCCTGCGTTGATTTGTTTCGATGTCGCGCCTTACGCGAGACCGTTGCCTGAGATAACTTGGGACTTGGGAAACTGCAGAAACTCAATTTCAATCATTTGGAACTGCTGTGCTAAACGCCATGCCATGAAGCCAGTAACCAACCACTTCTTCGTCATTCTACATCATCCCAAAGAAATTGTGCCCATGAACTCCAAGCTTTGGGAAATTTTAAAAATGGTGCGATCATTGATGGGAAATAATCATTTGCCCATAATAAACATTCCATCATTCGCTTTTTCTCAGAGAAAGCGACAAAAATCTGGATGAAAATCCTGTGATGGACCACTCGGATGCGCCAAAGGGTAAGTGCTTCACGTCATAGCCATGCTTAGTTCATCCATTTAGACGAAAGGAAAACAAAGGCTCATAGGGATATGCGAAGGTAAAATGGGCATGTCCATTTTAGCTGCGTATACTTCAAAATGGCCATGAAAACCATTTTCGGGAAACGATGAGAAACCAGCACATGCTTTGGTCAATTTTTGGCATTTTTGGGAGCTGTGTCATACCCTCTGGTAAACTAACAGTTAACTATGGAAAATCACCATTTTATAATTTTATAGCTGGGTAAATCCACTATACATCAGCATTTTCAATAGCTTTTTGTTTGTTTACCAGAGGGTATATATATATACTGACTGGTGGTTTGGAACAGTTTTTATTTTCCAGAATAATAATACTAATGATAATAATAATAATAGTAATAATAATAATAATAATTATAATTATAATAATAACAATATTAATATATATATATATATATGGGATAATCCTTCCCATTGACTTTCATATTTTTCTTTCTTTACCAGGCCAAAATCTCTTCGCCGAAAAAACCCTCACCGGGTCCTCGAGTGGACCCCCCTTCTCCCAACATCTGGGGAGCCCCCCGTGCATCACCAGACCTGGGGCACCCCAGGGTGCCAGGGTGCCAGGCATTGCAGGCTGGTGATGGCTGGGAAATCCCCGAAGGAAAGAGGATTTTAGCTGAAATTCATGGGAAAATATGGGAAAATCTCCATAAATGGAGGTTTTTAGCTGATAAAATCATCGAAGTAAGTGGTGAATTTTCCGGCGAGCCACGTTTGAGAACACCCCAGGGTAACTTTAACCACTTACTAACTGGGGACATCCAAGTAGGACCAGGAGGAAATCATCATCAGGCATCAGGATGATGGCACCACAATCAACACAAGCCGCGCATCAACAAGAAAAGGACTCATCCGAACCATGGACCCGTTGGAAACCATTGAAGTCCGAAAAAAACGATGATTCGATCGAAATTTCTCTGAAAATGTTGAACTACACCGCTGGTACCCTCTGGTAAACTAACATAGCTATGGAAAATCACCATTTTCAATGGGTAAATCCACTATAAATGGCCATTTTCAATAGCTTTTTGTTAGTTTACCAGAGGGTAGCCCCCTGCAGATCTGAGCCACAGGTGTCATCCACCACCGCTGCCAGAGGGAGCTGATCACATAATTCACCGAAGGCATCCAACAAGTCGTTCACCTGGAGGCGTAATAAATGTGTAACCCATCTAATGGAGGTAATAATGGATTTTAATGGATTTTAATGGTGATTTATGGTAATTTATGGTGATTTTCCATGGGATGTAATGGGATTTACCCTCTGGTAAACTAACAGTTTGCTATTGAAAATGGCCATTGAAATAGTGAGTTTTCCCAGCTATAAAATGGTGATTTTCCATAGTTATGTTGATTTACCAGAGGGTAGCGACTTTTCCAGAAAATTTGGATGGCCGGTTTTGGATGGCCCCAAAAGCCGACAAAAAGAAGTGATGAAAATGGAAACGTCGGGGATATGTGTTTGATTTATTTTGGTCGATTTCCTACTTGTTTCAACCTCTGCTCGCAGAAAATCAGAAGAAAAAAACTCATGGAAAAATCTGAGCCAAGAAAGAAGAAACGCTAGCTTTACAAAGGTGGGGCCCCCAGCTTTTTTCGGACTCCGCTCCTCATCTCAGTTTCAGCACAAGCGGCGAGATCCAAAGAGAAGTATCAACAAATATTATGTATATATATATATGTATACATCAATACAACATATATATATATGTATGTGTGTGTATGTATATGTGTATATATGTACATGTATATACATCAGTTTCAGCTGGTTGGTGTGAACAACCACCCTGAAACCCCCAAATTTTCCGAAAGGGAGCAATTGTTGGGGGTACCCAAAAGAATTTTCATGCCAACTGCCTGGACCACGAATGGATTAAGCTTTTTTTGGCATTTTTTGCTATGGAAAAACATGGAAAACCCTGCTATTTTTCAATTGCAAATGTACTATAGGGTAATATACCAAGTACTATCAACTACCAAGCAATCAGCTCACTCAACTCCCAAGTACTCAATCAGCCTGTGAAGCTCACCCTGTTTTCTATCCGCAAAAACGGCCAAGTCGTCATGGGTTGTACATACTTTTTTGGTCAATGTTGGGGTGATTGAAACGGTCAACTGTTGACCGTTTCATTAGAAAATCTATGGGTAAGATTGATTGGGTTGATGGAAAACTATGAGTTGTACACTTCAACGGTGATGTTTGGGTTGATGGATTTGTGTCCAGGAAATCGCCAGGAAAAGTCAAGAAAATCACAGAGGAGAATCGAAACACCAAGCATGTCATAGTCTTGCGTCACTTATACCATGTACTTTGGGCAGCTGGATGCGGCTTTCATCATTGGGATGAATATCTGAAAGAAACCTTACCAAACTGTGTGTTCTTTCCACCCCTTCCGCAATGATATGGAATAACCCTCCAACAAAATCCTGGCAGATATGGATAAATGTCCCATGAAAACACAGCAATGATGGGGCAGTTTCAAAAATTGCCATGTTGATTGCCAGGGGCCGATTTATCAATGGAAAATCACCCGTGAAACTAGATGATTTACCTAGTGAAAATAAAGGTCCATGAACCAAATTAGATCGTTCGAGCACCAAAGGTTTATGTCTCTGCTTCGTTGAAGATCTTATTGCCATCTGGCTTTGTCTGAAAATGGGATTCCCAACAATTCTTGGTTGATCACATTATTCCCTATGGAAATCTCCATGTGGATATCATTAACGATGTAGCCATTCCTTTATCACCCAATTTCTCTCGTCGTACGCACAAATCATAGGTGGCTGTTGAACACCGCTCAGCTTTACAGGTTATAAACCATTATGTCACAAATATATATATATATATGTATATATATGTGTATATATATATATGTATATATATATATGTATATATATATCATACCCTCTGGTAATTTAACATTGCTATTGAAAATCGCCATTTGTAGTGCATTTACCCATTGAAAATGGTGATGTTCCATAGTTATGTTAGTTGACCAGAGGGTATCATTTCTGTGTATCTATGTATGTATATATATATTATATATATGCATACATATAAATATACATCTATATATTCCATCATGTTCATTACAATATATCCCCATTATACACCCAATTGTTATTAGTTGCTAGCTATACATGTGGAGAAATACCCCATCCACATTAGCGAGAACCATTATTTATCACTAATGGGCAACAACGTAATCAAACATGTATCATGAAAAAAATAACCTTCAAAAAGATAGAAATGTAATTTACCCTCTGGTAAACTAACATAACTATAGAAAATCACCATTTTATAGCTGGGAAAATCCACTGTAAATGGGGTATTTTCTACAGCTATGCCAGTTTACCAGAGGGTATCACTACTTTAGTAATGTAATAATATTAATCAGTATCATACACTATGGTTATTATAGTTATGTTCACCAACTTAGCGTTCACGAACTGGGGCCCCATCCTGTAGTAATGTTTTTTTACTTTTCTATCTTGGTGCCTTTTCAGGTCCATCTCGCACCTCTGATCGATCCGAGTATTTGGCCTCAATCTCACCGCTGAAGCCCTGAGCAGCATACCTTGTGATGTCGTAAGTCATGGTGCCCCAAAATCCAAAGCATCAAAGCATCTTTGTATTGATGATACCCTCTGGTAATTTAACGTAGCTATGGAAAATCACCATGTTTAATGGGAAAATCCACTATAAATCACCATTTTCAATAGCTATGTTAGTTTACTAGAGGGTAAGACTTGAAACCCATTGGCAACACTGGGCTTTGGGGATATGGCATTTCCAGAAACCACATGAAAAATATGATGATTTGACGAAAAAAATGAGGATGATGAGGATGTTCCCAGCAAACGAATCTGGATTGTACCTGCATTGTGCCTACAAACAAACCGCTATAAAACCTGCACGTACAATGCTAGAAACCAACCTGCTAATCTGAATTTTGATTGGTTAAGAACCTCATTTTGAAAATGGGAAAAAATACCTCGAAAACCAAGGGATTTGAACTTTTGAACTTGCCCCAGCAAGTCAGCCGAATCAGCCAGAAATGCCCAAAAAAAGTGGGCTCAGAATCCCATCTTGAGGTAGGCATGGTAGGCCCAGGGATTTTTGGTCCAAGGGCAGATATCCCAGTGTCATGGTTTTTTGGTCCATGTCTCCGAAAAAAACCTGAGACATCCTGATACATCCCGCTATATGAGTCAAGTCTTACCAGCACTGCAAGATTGCCATCCTGTTTTCCATCAATCTTAGGACCATCCAATACTTGGCATACCGGCATACCATGGCATACCCATACGATTAAATTGTAGTGGTTGGATAACTTGTCCCCTAAATTTTCCAGCTGAGATGTTCCTCCAAGTGATCATCAGCGGCTGGCATGGAAAGGGCCATTTGTTAAAGATACCTTGCGAAAAAAGGCAGCTTAAGTCCCCTCCTGTTGATTCAACCATCTCGAACCCCACATTCGATGATTCAATGGGAGATCTCCAGGATCCTAAAATGGAGGTACGTTAGTACCATATGTTTGGCCATATTTTGGGGGGGATATCCCCTGAAATTAAGCCCTGAAAAATAGGCCTTATATATGGTAGGTACCTCCAATGAATCGGTTCCTGAAATGGCCATTGAATGATGAAGCCATTCACCAGCTTTGCAACGCAGCAGCTTCCAGATTTCAGGGTTCCAGCGCTTTTTTCGCGTTCCAGTTCCGGAACCCGGGGTTTAGGCTCGGGGAACGACACATTTTCATACCCAACAGTCACTGCTGTTGGGAACCACCCTCTAAAAAACACCAAATCGTTGCGGGTGACTGCGGCCAGTAGTCACGATCTTCATGATTGCCTCAGCATATGGATCAGCGGCACCAACTCGAATGGGTCTGGTCGGGTCATCAAAAGATTGAGGGGAACTGCGATGTTTGATCATCTGCTTGAACCACATGTTTGATTTGACAATTAAAGCACTTTTTGTTGTTTGGATGTTTTTTTGCTTAACGCATCCATCTGCGGTTGAGTATCCCTCCACTCACCTGGAAAGTTCATTCTACAAGCACACTTCGAAGTAGCAAATGGCACAATTCAAATGGTCAAGCCCCGAGCCATCACAGGTTGAACTAGACCAATGGTGGAGAAACTTTGTCATATTCGTATGCCTCAAAGTCCTGATCACCCTTCTGTTCACCCCAAAATAGCTAGGATTTGTGCGTGTTCATCCCAAAAAAATCTGGCATTTCATAGGTTGAACGGTTGAACCATCTCATCTCCATATCGCCCTGTATCTCCGGTGCCTCTTGTCACAAAGATGCATGAAGGTAGGGCGATTTTGTAGGCCAGCACCTGCCAGGATGTCAGGTTAACCTCCAAACCCCCAGCATTGCCATGTTTGGTGGTCAAATGAGTTACCAGCCATGGAAAATCACCATTTTAATAGGTAAACCCAGGTAAACCATCTATAAATGGGCCATTTATCCATGGCTATGTTAAATAACCAGAGGGTATTTCTAGTGGTCAACTCCCATGAATATTTCATCCTCAAATCCCGGAATTTAAGTGTTTGTCTTGAATCACCATCTTGGTCGGTGAAATCCCAATGGTTCAATAATCATCATCTTTGTCGGGAAAAAAAACTCATTGCTTCGATATCAAAACTCATAATATATATATATATATATATTATATATATATAATATTGGAAGAAATCAACTTTAATGAGTTAATAAATCAATCATCATCATAAATCAATAGATTAAACAGATTAACTTCCAATCGTCCCATATTTTTCCACTGATGAAACGCCCAAACTAAGTTCGACCGCCATGCCGCCATGCCACAGAGGCCCAAATCTGCAATGCTCGCTGCCCCCCGCGCCGTTCCGAGTCGCCTCGGTCCTGACGGGTCAGGATGAAAGGGGAAACCGCAGGCTTTCAGCAAGGTGGTGCCCCAGTTCGGAATCGCTAAGTTGGTGCAAATAAGTCCAATAACTATGGTTTTTGTTGGTGATATATCTATAGTTAATGGGATTATAACCCATTTATAACTTTCAGGGGCACCACCTTGAGGGTTTCCAGAAACCTTAAGCCCAGCAAAAATCCTGGCTTTAACATGGTTGAACCAGTGAATTTCGTGAAAACTGGAAAATGTCACCATGTCACCAGTCAAAAAAATGGGACTTGACCAAAATCCCGAGCTGAACCAGCAAGAAAAACGGGGGTGAAGCACTAGCGAAAGGGTTTCGCAAAACAGTAGGACAAATGTAGATGTTGTTTAGAAAAAATTCAGCAACCTAAGTTGAGCAAAATAGTGAAAATCTGAAAATCGAATAACCATCACCAGCCCATTTTTGGAGAAATGCTACAACTTTTTTTGGAAATTCACAAAAACCATTTCTTCACGACGAAAAAACCAGCAAAGTTCAGGACTTGACGAAACAAGCTACAAGGAAAATGGTTAATTGCAAACTGGGATTAATTGCAGGACTGCACAGCTATTTTTTCGGCCTTGACTAAGACTAAGAAATATCGATTTTTTTTGGATTTGTTCTCAAACCTGGGGGTGTTGACGAAGGAAATTTTTGGGATTTGAGTTTCAAAGTTTTGTTCACAAACCCAACAAGACTTGCGAAAAACACAAACTGATCACTCTCATCTAACCAATGGCAGTCATCGCTTTTCGGGGACAGGTGTGAAATCACAGCACTCCAATGGCACTCCAATAGTAGGCGTAGACTCAGCAATGGCCACGTGGCCCTGATTTATAGTGCAAGATGCAATTTGGTGATCCTTAAAATGTACCTTTGGGGCACCCCAGAGATTGCGTCATTGCATTACCCTCTGGTAATTTAACGTAGCTATGGAAAAACACCATTTTCAATGGGAAAATCCACTATAAATAGCCATTTTCAATAGCTATGTTAGTCATAACCAGAGGGTAAACCACCCAAAATTTCAGACGACCAGAAATGACGCCAGAAATGTAGTTTGACGCCTCCCAGAAAAGAAAAAACAAATTCAGCACAGCAGCCCCCAGAAAGGCCCAAGACACACAAATGTCGCCATTGAAGATGTATACCAACTCTTTGCAGGGTGTCCCTTCCTTAAGACCAGCACGCTGGGTCCTGGGGGGTTTGGAAAACTTTGGAAAACTTTGGAATAAAGCAGAAGTCCCGTGGAAATGAGATGAAATATCATTATCCCTCAATGCCTTCGACAATTCCCCGTATTCCCCGCACAAGCAGCGCCTTAGATTTTGAGCCGCGCTCCATGATGGAAATTGAAAAACATGGTCCTGCAACTTTCCCTACAATCCAGTGAAATTCAGATTGATTCGTCTAGAGATTTACCAGACAACAATTAGCCACCCCTTCAACAAGATACCCTCCGGTAGTTTAACATAGCTATTGAAAATTGCCATTTATAGTTGATTTTCCCATTATATAATAATGGTGATTTTCTATAGCTATGTTAAATTACCAGAGGGTACCATTTTGGCATTGGGAAGATTGTCCAGAAAAAAAGAATCAACCATCCACGTTTGCCCTCAACCATTAGCAACCTCAATAGGTAAGTCATCTACAGATAGGGGGATTTTTCAGTATCCAGTCCTCCAGAATCACAAGAAAACCGCTGTGTGCAACTTGTGGGGACTGGGTGCTCATGATTTATTGCCACTTTCTTCTTATATCCCCATTATTGATTGTATAATTATCTCGAAGTATAAGCAGTATGGCGTTGTCTGAACACCCCAAAGTTTGATGTTTTATCCTCGTTTTCCCTTAGAATTGCCATTTCGTGCGGTTTTTTCCCCATGTCCAGACCCATATGGCAAAATGGTACCCTCTGGTAAACATACAAAAAACTATGGGAAAATCACCATTTTATAGCTGGGTAAATCCACTATAAATGGCCATGTTGAATAGCAAACTGCTAAATTACCAGAGTGTAAATTTGTTGGGCCAATCGAAAGCCAGGGCCGCAACTGGTTTCTACTCACGGGTGCAGTTCTACTGAATAGGGGAATGTATGGCCATGATTCGGGGGATTATACCCCTTATAGTGGGGGATTACACAATGCCAATTGCACCCCCCAACTACGGGAAATATGCGTGCGTGTGCAAAAATAATAAAAAATAATTAATTAATTAATTAACTAATTAATTAATTAATTAATAATATATATATATGTGTGTTTATTTATATATTCATTTATATAGATACATATATATAATATATATTATATATTTTATTTATTTATTATTTATCTACCTATCTCTATCTATCTATCTATCTATCCATCCATCCATCCATTTATCTATACATATATCTACATGTATACATATATATATATGTTTATTTTTATATATACATATATATATATGTTGATATATATATATATTATAGTATATATATATTATAGATATATATATATTATATTATATATTATATATTATATTATATATTATATATTATATTATATATATATATTATGTATATAGATATATTATATATTATATATTATATATTATATATTATATATTATATATTATATATTATATATATATCATGTATGTTTATATATGTTTCTATCTATGTATATATACATATGTTTATATTTGTAAATGTTTGTATTTGTATATGTTTGTTTATACATATGTTGATATATATATGTGTATTTATCTTTTTATTTATTTCTATAGACATATGTTTTTTATATATACATCTATATATATACATATGTATTTATATATACACATTTATACCCCAATAAAAACCAAAATAGGTCCCCATTATGGCTGTATGCCCATCTTTCTTGGCCAAAAAAAACAATCACGTATATTGTTAATCCCCTTTTTGTTGGTGATTAAACCCCCATTGTTGGTGATTAAATCCCCTATATATCATTAATAACCCACATTGTTGGTGATTAACAATGATTTAATGATAAATCCGATTGTGGGATTATTATATGATTTTCATATGATTTTAATATGATTTTGATTATATCTCAATATTGTTAATCCCCTTTGTTGGTGAAAATCTGATTTTTCATCTGCCCCCCGGCATGATCCAGAGATATGACATAGATCATCCCCGAGTGTCAGCCGTCCAAATGTGCACCACATCTTTCAGGTGGCCTTAGCACCAGGATGTTTAAAGGAATATAATGCGGACTTGATGGGGCTTGATGTGGATCTGTGTGTGTGTGTGCGTCTGTATCTATATATATATAGATATAGATACATATTTTACATGTACACATACGATGTAATGGAGCTATATGACATATATATATAGAGAGATTGATATAAATATATAAATATAGATTGATAAATATATATATATATATGTATGTGATCAACAGTATGATTTTAGGGACGGTTATAATTATGATAATGAACCAGTTCACCAGCGGAAATGATGGTTTTCCCTTTTCGGACAAACCCAATAGGACTCTCCTGCAGCACAGCACTAGACGTCATGTTTTGTCCGAACTTGGAGCCAAGTTAGGTCCTCAAAAAAAAAAAACGCCTTTCCAGAATATCCTATATGTTTCCATATGGAAATCTCCTTCCTGAAATTCAAGGTCTCCAATTGTGGCACTTATTTTTGGGTGCCTGGCCTTTTGGAAAAAAGGTTCAAGACACGTCCAAAAAAAATACGAGTTTCAGAGCTTAAAAGGGCTTATTGTTTAGGACACTTGTTGAAAACATGTGTCAATTCCAATCCAAAGGGAAGAAGATTTGGTGCAAGAAACAGAAAAGAACCTCTGCTGAGTTAAAAAAAACAAACGTTTACTATGTTTTGCAGTCGTTTCCCAGAATACCTTGATTTCAGCAAATTCATATCATGCTTCATGTTCACATACATGTAGTTTCCAGCGTATTTGGAAGTGTAGCCCGACACCTCTGTATGTATACTTCTTATGTATATCCACATGCATTTCACTTGCATCCCACAAGCGTCTCATATAAGTTGCCGTTTCAAAAACATGTCACATACTTGTCACATAGAGTTCACATAGAGCTCATATACAATTCACAACAAAGGCCACATGTCATAGACGCTTCGTGTACGTTTCATAAATGTTCACAAAAGTGTCAACGATTTTTTCCACAGCGCCTGGGCATGTTTTAACCTGGCCATAGACACGATGAATCTTGGCATCGACCTCACTCTTCTGATCCAAATATTTCTGGACGGCTGGAAACTGCATGGAGACACCAAATATCGGTATCAGCATACTGCCCAGAAACCACCCAAGCCAAAAGAATAAGAAGCAAAAAAAAACAAAACAAAAACAAGAAGATAAGAAGCCGAGAAACAAAAGTCACCAAAAGCCACAAAAGCTGCAAAAGGCAGAAAAGTCACAAGTCACAAAAGCCACCAAAGCCAGAAAAGTCGTCCGAAAACCACAAAAAGCCAAGAAAGCCGGACTGGAAACACACAACAAAACACTATGCTATTGAAAATTGCCATTTATAGTGGATTTTCCCACTAGAAATGGTGATTTTCCATAGTTATGTAACAGTTTACCAGAGGGTAATAAACTCCTTTTATTTTTTAGGGCTTGCTATACCCCGAATCCACCGATTTGGAACACCGAAGTCGCGCCGTTGGCGACGATCAAAAAAGGCGAAAGGTGTCACAGAGATTCTACAAGAAACATCTAAGAAGGGCCGTGCATCCCAGCTCGTGAAAGGTTTTATCATGACCATATATCATAAAATATATCCCAGTTATATGGGTTATATATGGGTTATAAACATTTATAAACGACTTACTAGCTGGGATACACCTCCAAGTAAAATTTCATGATTCAAAAAAGCCATGGCGTTCCGAACGCACGACTTCCAACCAGCGGCAACTCCGGTGGATGTCTTTTGGTGGTCCCACCATTTTTCCATTCACAAATTAAGTGGTTGATCACAGGTTTACCCTCTGGTAAACTAACATAACTATGGAAAATCACCATTTTTAATGGGAAAATCAACTATTTCTATGGCCATTTTCAATAGCAAACTGTTAATTTACCAGAGGGTTTCGCGCGATTTCTCTGATGGTTTCAACATGTTTCAACTTGTATATAAAATGAGGCTCGATTGGGAGACGATTTTTTGCTTCAGATTCTTCATCCTGGCGGAGCCCTGTTTGTTGAACCCACAAGTTTTTCTTATCCCTTTTAAAAGGCCATCAACAATCTTTTCTGGTAGTCAAAAATCCCTATGTCTGGTTCTTAAATCCTCAGTTTGGCATGGTTGATAGATATGTATATACATACATATATATATATATACATATGTATATATATATATATGTATGTATGTATAAAAACATAAGCCAATATGATCACCAGGAATCAGGTCAACCAGGAGATCATCAGGAAACAAAAAAAACATAAAAACTGCCAGCAAGGTGCCATGGGTGTCCCCCAGCAGCACCAAACGCCCCTCTCTGGGTACTGCAAGTCGAAGGACCATCGGTTCACGGCGAATGAGCTCCTGTCCCAAGGGGCGAAGTTCGCTTTGCTTCAGCGGCCAGCAACACAAAATGGGGCCGGTTCATAGTCTGATCGACTTATTTCACAATCAATTCTGATCATGCATATGTATGTATATAATATATTTTATATATATATATATATATCTGGTACGTTTAGCTGCATTTACCCTCAAATCACCAAGATGTGAAGGTAGACTCTGGTAGCCAAGCATGGAAAAAAAGCCGGAAATCCCAGGTTGGATTGAGGGAAATCCTTCAGCAATTGGTCCGCGGCGTGGCTAAGATACCTCCATCTTTTTCGGTGCCATTGAGAACACAAATTAATCTCGTTGATACACAATCTTGACCCCGGATGTGTGCCCACTAGGTGCCTTTTGCAAGCTTTAGCAATGAAGTGTCTGCGTTGTTCATTCGCTATATTATAAACATGTGAGGTTGGCTCGAGTACACTTTTATTTTCATACTGACAGTTACTGAATCCATTGATAAACATGTTCCCTTGCATAAGATTAACATCCAAGTACAATAAACGCCCTCAACTGATTGAAGGAACAATTTGGGGAAACATCTACAACTCGATGGTGGCACAAAATAGGTGTCCCATATTTTTTCTCTCAAACCAAGCCAGTGACTGCAACTGTTTCCCACAAAAAGTGGAATTTTACCAAGAGGTCATTGGATCTGAGCAAAGAAATAGTAGTTAATTACTTGACCAGCCCATCAAGATGGTTTATGGATGGATGATGGTTTATGGGGGAAATACCAGCCAGTGATGCCGAAATTGCCATCCTAAAAACAGGCTCTTGCGGGACTTTACAGCACCCGTAGAGTCCAACCGAGTCTCTCAGTTGTCTCAGCCCAATTTTTAGTTTCAGAAGACCCACTTACTTGGACCAATCCTCAACCATCTTTTGGTTGCCCTCTGGAAATGAAACATGGGGATGGGTCAAAACCCTGTACCCCTGTAGTTCACATGAAAATAGCTGGGATTTATGGATGTTCATCCCACTAAAAATGGTATCTATAGGTATTGACCCATACCCACATGGCAAAATCCCCGGAAAAAATGAGGGTAACAAACATGTTCAGTCATGATTTTCGCATTCCGTTCACGGTGCTCCGGACACCGGTCAGACGTCAGATGCCCTTTGTGAAGGCAGGCACTGACTTCATCGACCCATCTCAATATGAGGTGTCCTAAGTCAAAATGGGTACAGTACCCCCAATCATCCAAGTCATGGATGACCATGTTATTTACCCTGTGGTAAACTAACATAACTATGGAAAATCACCGTTTTTAATAGGTAAATCCACTATTTCTATGGCCATTCGAAACCAATGGTTTTGGGGCAAACCATCCTAGCTTGCGCCCATGAACTCCGCGGTCTGCATCATAGGAATCATAAGGTCAAAAGGGAAGCCTGATAATCCCTTTAAAAAGTACAGAAACCATCTGTTGTTCAGAAACCCAACCGAAACGTAGGAAATGGTGTTTTGAAACCTCTAATTTTCTTCAGTTGGGTCCTTACAAAGCACCCATTATAAAGAAATGGTTTTCCATTGTAAGTAAACCATCCATTTCAGTGAAAGGCCAATTTTACCAATGAAAAAACAGCTGTGGTTGAAATCTCTACTTGGCTCTCCTTCGCCGCTTGTGCCAAGGCAAGCAGCAAGCTGCAGGGCAGAGGATCTTCACCATCGCAGCAACGCCTGTCCCCAGACACTCGAAGGGAAAAGAAGAGCAGTTGAAGTCAAACCATCAAGTGGAAGTGACTGAAAAAGAAAAACTTGACAAATAGAAGTGGAAGCTGAAGTCGAACCAAACTTGACAAATAGAACTTAAAATTTGATGTCAAATCAACAAGAGCAATATCCGCGCGCTGATTAAAGAAAACTTGCCCAAGAATCTGTTCGACGTGTTCCAAAAATAGTGTCAAACCAACGAATGATGAATGTTCGCCCAACAAGAGTAATTTCAAACCAACCAAACAAAATGGGAGTGTTGAACCGGCAAATGTTCAAGGCTTTTAATGTGCACAAATTGCAATTTTAGACCAAGTTAAAAATGTGCCGAGTTCGTTGGAGCTGCCAAAGAATGTCGATCTTAAGACCAACCAAAATATGGAGCTTTTTCAAGCAGCAAACTTATGTCAAATTTTGAACAACCTCAAGTTGGAAATTGTTAAGCAAAAACTGCAGAACTGGACTAGGCCTTGAAGAGATCTACTGAATTAAGATGGGGAGATCAGCGGTTTCAACCAAAGGTCCTGATAAATTCGTAGCAAACCCAAACCTCATGGGTTTGAAAAGAAATGATGGTTTGTCCGGTGTACAATTTGATGGCTATCACTGGGGAAAATGATGATGATGATGATGATGATGATGATTGGTCTGCCATGAGACAGAAATGATGCAGGTTGCGAGCTTTTCGCTTCAGCTGCAAAGTTGTACCCAGGAATTGTCATTGTTAAGCCGGAGCGTAGTGAAATACTCAGTTAGGGGGAACACAGATTTTTTGGCCAATCTACAGCATGGAGTTTCACATTGAAATCTTCAGAGTAAATTCATCATCCACGGTTCATTTTCATTGTTCCCCATCAGATTTCAAAAGTAATACAATGCTTTGTGCTTCATTGCGAGCAGCTTCCCTACACCCCCCTGGCAATTTTGAGAGGTCGAGCGGCTGAAAGACGTAGTGAGCATCATCCAAGGTCAGCTGACCTGCCCATAAATGTCAGTGGCACAAGCGGCCACGGCTTGTAATTGGGGAACTATCCCTATATGGCTCTTACCTAATCTCTTGAACCCTGCCATAAATCCTCGCCAAAACCACCATGGTCATAGAAGGGAGCTATTTCTACCATCCAAAATGCTCGGTTTTTATGGCGTGGTAGGGTACCACATAAAACCCCAAGACCTGGTCCAGGATGACCCCTTTACATGGCCCTCACTTGGTTGGCTCCTGGAACATCCAATATGGCCTGGAACATCCATCATGGCTAAACAAACCTCCAGCCAGTTCGCTTATGGGGATTTCCCAGGCAACGTTAACATCGGAGGCTACAGGATGGGGCCCCCAAGATAGCTAAGTTGCCTTATAAGTGGCTGATTTCTATGGTTTATGGTAGATATAACGAACTAGTTAATGGGCGTTATATTGGTTTATAAACCAACTTATAACTGGGGGGCCCCATCCTGTAGGATTCTCCTGTTTGGTCAAATCCCCACGTGAAACCTGAGATTTGGGCACAGATTCTGATAAAATATCTATGATGTAGTCTCAGATTATATGGCTGGTATCTTAAGTCATGGGGGATCCCCAGTCGTCACCATGGCTGTTTCAATACTAAGTCATGGTCATCCATGACTTGGATGATTTGGGGATACCCCCATTTTAGTACACCTCATGTTTGCATTCGATATAAAATCAACAATTTGTAATTATGGAATGGGATATGCAACCAACAAATGCGGCATGCAACCACAGTTGTGGCCATCAAATCATCAGGAAATGTTGGTCGGATCATAAAGGATGTGTCATGGAGTCCATGAAGCATCACCGGACACCCGAGACCATCAACAACTGTCCAGTGAAAAACGTACTGTTTCAAAACCCACTGCTTTGGACATGTTCTCTAACAAAAACAACTATATATCATATCTCAGGCGCTTTCACTCACTGTTTTTCTCTACAACCATGGAAGTAGCGCTATCAAAATCATCCTCAGCTTCAGGGCTGCTCCTTCTGAATCTTCTGACCGCTGAAGCGGTACGTCATGAAGCACCCAAAACCCCACCTTCCGCCAAATGGTCAAGCACCACGGCCCAAGGTGTCGATAAGCTCCTAAGATCGGGGGTGGTGTTTCCAACAAATGGGGGTGAAATGGAATCGTCATGGAATCATCATCCCAGGTAGATCTAGGAAAATTGGAAATGTGAAAAAGACCACGCACCAAACAACGATGGCTGGTTGAGATCAAACCCTTAACCCTAAACCGGACAAAGGGAGCCAATCGTTTGCCACATGCTAATCTTGGGTCAAAATGATCAACCCCCTACTAATCTTGGGCAGCGTTTTGACCCAAAAAAGACCGTTTTGTGTGTCACATCTTTCGATACTTTGGCCGTTTAGACCCTCTGGATGTTCAACGTAGCAAACTGGAAAATCACCATTCTTTATCGGTAAATCATGATAAGTCATCTATAAATGGGCTACGGCTTCCATAGCTATCTTGAATATCCAGCTGCTCTGGTTGATACCTATACGACTTGACCACCTGAATGAAATAGTCGATGACTTAACTTTTCGAAAAGTTGTTCATCAAGAGACTGAAGAATAAATCCATGTAGGGCTCCTGCAGGTCCCCCAAAAAGATCGTTGACTTTGTGTTTGTGTTTACCATCTGGTTATGACTCACGGTTCGCCATGGAAAGATCCACCATGCTATTAAGAACGGTATTAAACCATCTATTTCGATTAGTGCCATCGAAAAACCATAGCGACCCTCTCGTAATCTAACAGTTTGCTATGGAAAATCACCATTTTTCATGGGTAAATGAGCTATTTCTATGGCCATCTATACCATAGCTAACTGTTAGTCATAACCAGAGGCGAACTCCAAGAACTAAGCGATCTGCGTCCCTTCCAGCGAACGCAGCGATCTACGACCTCAGGATGGGAGATCCTGGGGATGCAACCAGTTTTGGGGGGGGTACCCGGCCTGGTAAACATACAAAAAGCTATGGCAAATATTTGGAAAGATCCACCATTTTGAATGGCTGAATCATGCTAAATCCACTATTTCGACTGGACCATGTTCAATAGCAAACTGGTAGTTTACCAGAGGGTAGTATGAGAAAACATCATTTTAATACAATGACAAAGTGGATTTTCGATAATATGAGAATATCACCAACAATCGATGGGCGATTGAAAAACACTGATTTTCCCACATATGTTTTTTTCGTTTCCCTGTGCATTTTCCTGCCACAAATCTTGGATGGTTGGTTGATCTGCTGCCACAAATCGATGTTTCCGTTCAATATGGGGATGGGTCAAAACCCTGGTACCTAGTGAACCCCAAAATAGCTGGTAAATGGATGTTCATCCCACTGAAAATGTATCTTTCGGTATTGACCCATACCCATATGTGGTGAACCGATCTCCCAAAAATAACAAAGGCTATGAGTCTCTGGCTACAATCCAAACAGACGCTCAAGTAAACTGAGACAAAGTATGGGTCAAAAATGTGTGGAAACCGTTGATATTATCTTGACATACAGTAGTCAACATGTCGAAAATTCACCGTCTATGTATCATGTTCGCCTTCCAACAGATGTTGCATGGCCATGTTGATTTACTGCTCCCCAGTGCCTGGTGGTGTGGGGCTTGGTGACAAAGACTGCAAGGCACAACGCTGTTTCGATGAGAATCGCAAAGCATCACTTTCACTTTTGGCCTGGCATCAATCTTGGCATTGGACCCTTGAAACACCTTGAAACACCTTGAAACACCTTGAAACACCTTGAAACACCTTGAAACACCTTGAAACACCTTGAAACACCTCACATCAACACATTGCAATTCCTTCAACTAAAACCACATGTTTGGCGTGTTGAGATTCCCTGACTGGCGAATCACCAATGTCGCTAAGTTCTCATGACTTCATCCGGACGGATGGTTCAGAGGAGTTGTTCTTCGCCGCTTTCGCCAAGTGCTTCAGAGTTTCCGGGGGTGTTCCAAATTGGATGCTGGATGATACAGTACCCTCTGGTTATGTCAAAATAGCTATTGAAAATGGCCATTTATGGCCATTTGTAGTGGATGTTCCCAGCTATAAAATGGTGATTTTCCATAGTTTTTTGTAAGTTTACCAGGCCGGGTACCCCAAATTTGGGTGTCCCATGTTTTCCCCTCTGAAGTGGGGAACCAATGGACCCATCTACCCAGTCCACCTTTGATCACCCCCCAGAAGCCAGTGAGCCATGGATGGTTTCCGAAAAAAAAAGGAGAACAACGCTTCGACTTAGACTTAACATGGAAAAATGTCAATGGCCATTGTCCAAAAAGGAAAATCATCTTCCGTAGCACTTCCTCTTTGGGGGGCTTACTAACCAAGGGCCGTCACTGAGAACTTCCGATTCGTGGGATGTACATCCGCTTTGATGATCCCAGGCATAGGAACTGCTTGATAACCCTCGTTCATATGTCCCTGATTTCTGGGATCATATACACATAAGATAGACATACATAGATACATATTTAAACAATCATGTACATATATATATATATTATACATATATATATATATGTGTGAATACATGTACGTATATATACATGCATGTATATAGATATGTGTATATATATATACATAAATGTCCCGGCGGACCGAAAACTGTGCTCGTAAAAGCATGTTTTTGTGGCGAAGCGCGAATTCATTTCTGAAAATCTTCCAAAAAATGGATACCAAAATTTGGGGTTTTCGCGTTTTACCACAGTAACAGCTCATTTTCATCGAAGGGTTTTTGTGGAGGCTGAAAAATAACATTTTTTCGTCAGAAAATGCGTGTTGATGCTTCAATCGTCTTCTGCTGCAAGTTGGCACTGCGGTTTCTGTACCTCCATTGCCAAGACCTGGCGTACAGTTGCAAGTTGTGTTATAGGAGTCGATAACAACGCACTTGGAAGTTGATATAGAAGATAACTACGTATTTGCAAGTTTTACAAGCGTCGCTAACGTAGTTGGAAGTTGATAGAGCCCCATGCAAGTGGTTAGAGAAGTTAGTAACGTAGTTGGAAGTTGTTAGTACTAAAGACGTTAATAGCCCACCCCACCCCACCCCACACCATCCCATGCAAGTGGGTAGAGAATTTACTAACGTATTTGGAAGTTGTTCATAAAGCTTAAATTAAGAAGTTAGTGACGTACTTGCACGTTCTCAAAAACGTTGGTTTTACGAGCATGGTTTTCGGTCCGCTGGCATAAATATGTATATATGGTCACATATTAATGGCTGAACTATGATTACTATACAGCCATTCATATGTGATATTTTTTTATGTGATTACCATACCCTATAACTATAATAGTTCAGCCATTAAGATGTAGCCATACGTATATTACCCTCTGGTAAACAAACATAACTATGGAAAATCATCATTTTTAATAGGTAAACCATCTATTTCTATGGGCCATCTATTCCATAGCTATGTTAAATAACCAGAGGGTAATAACTATGATTACTACTCAGCCACCATCCCGGGGATCCCTAGTGCTGCGGCCTCTAAACCTTGCAGCAATCGACGCACCACAGCTTTGTCGGGCGGAGTTGCAGACACCTGACAGGTACGCGGGGATTTACGGCTTAATGACCATAGATCAATGTTATTCATTGACCAATTGATCTATAGACCATACCCTCTGGTTATTTAATGACCATCTGGTTACATCAATGTTATTGATCAATGACTCATTAACCAACTAACATACCCTCTGGTTATGACTAACATAGCCATGGAAAATGTTCACCAACTATGGTATGGTATAACATACCCAACTCATACCATGGAACTAACTCATTAACCAACTAACATACCCTCTGGTTATGACTAACAGTTTGCCATGGTATAGATGGCCCATAGAAATAGATGGTTTACCGTTTTCAAAAATGGTGATTTTCCATGGCTATGTTAATTAACCAGATGGTAATTCTCTAGTTGATGATAGATTGTTAGTTTCTTAGTTTGGCAGAAAAAAAAACTGCCTAACTAACTTAACCAACTAAGTATCTATTTGTCCAACTATCTAACTATCAAACTATTAGATTAAACCATCCATAAATGGATCGAAATTGGGAAATGCACGACATTGCCACTTTCCATGTTGGTTGTATATGCATCTATATATCAAAAACCAATTGTAAACGTGTACAATAGATCAACCAGAAACCAACAATTAGACTAGGTTTTAAGCAACCGATCTGTCTGTTGGGGTGGGCACGTTTTGCTAATCTATTGGACATCATGAATAAATGCATGTTTTTGCGCCTGTCTATTGCCATGTTGGATATAGCTAGTCAGTCAGTGAGTGATGTCAAAAGCTAGTTCATCAATTTGGGTTGTTCCCCCCAAATAGTTAGGAGTTGCTATGAAAAGGGGTAACCTCGACCTGAAAACCTAGGAGGCTGTGAATAGATGATGAACACGGACTGGGATGCATCAAGGAATACTGTACAACCCAGTTCCTATCCATTTGCTCATCATGGGGATCACTAAAAAGAAACCTAGACGTGGATTCTGCCTCAGGTGGAATCCCTTCTAGCAGGGGCTCCTGAGCGAAAAAAAGAGATGGCGTTGTAACGATTTGTCGGAAAATGAGTCATAATGAGACATGTGATTTTGCACACCATGTTCAAACGGACTCTTATATCAATGGCCGTTTCAGGTATCTAAATTGGAGGTACCTACCATATATAGGGCCTATGTAAGGGGATTTGCCAACAAAATAAATATGGAGACTTACATGGTACCTCCATTTTAGGGTCCTGAAATTCCCATTGACTCATGGGAACAGTTTAGAATGTGTCACACGTTTTGAAAACGCCTTGGTCTTCGGGCTGCCATGAGGTCAAGATCCTCGCTTTGATTGGTCACTGGACACAGTGACCGGGTGCTTTTGAAAGACCGGACACGGAAAACAGCACCATTTATGGCAACAAATCAACACATGAAAGCATTCACAAGCGGATCTACCCAGTCGCCAGTCTACCGCTAAAAATGACCACCCCATCTTTTCAAGAACCAATGTTCAGTTGAGCAAAAACCCACTTTTCCCATGTTTGTTGGGTAAACCTCTGTCTTTGTTGCTTAGATCACCATTTGTTTGTGTTCAAATCCATACTTTTTCTTTGTTAAATGCTTGTTGGGTAAATCTCAATTCTTGTTCCTTAAATCCCCATGTTTGTTGGCAAAATCCCTATTTCTGTTGAAATCCAACCCCATCTTTCACCCCAGCTGATGCCTTTTTTAAACTTCCGCTTCTGGATGATACGGAGCCTGGAATACCTTGAGGCCGTGGCACTCGATCCAGAACGGAATGGGGGATACTACCCCATAATTGCCAATGATTAAGGCTAGGGAAAATATGGGAAAATGATATTCAAAACCGGGTGGAAGTTTGAAAATATACGACCAATTTGCAGTATGCTTGTGGGTCAAGTCATTGTAATATCCATGGACCGACAAAGTTGGCGGCGTTAGCTTATCACAAGAAAATGATGGAGCTTACCTTCAAGAAATGGAGAGTTAAGCGAGAAAGGTTGGGAATATGGACCTCACAACATGGCGATCTAACTTGAAAAATGTGGAGACAAGTGTCATAACATGGCGAAATGATATTTCAACTGGTGAAGATCAATGTTCCCCAGCAGTCACTGCCCGACATTGCTGGCTGTTTTTTTGGATCTGTTCATTTTGGGGATCCATTGGGAGACATGCCGAGGCACCATTTCATGTTCAGAACCACTCTTGTGGCAACTTTCTCTCAGTGGAGGGTGGGATTGGGTGAAAAATATTAGTAAATGTATGTGGTATATCTGTGCATCTCAAGAACAGCGTCAAAAACCTAGTTGCGACATGGTTCTACTGGTTTGGTTTGTTTATAGCCATTCCAATCATGGTTTATTTCCTGATCCCTGTTCAACAAGTCAGTGGAACCCCACCGTGGGAACCCCGCTAATGGTTTATACGACCCATTCACGAAAAAAATGTAGATCGTTCATTAAAGTTGAGGCGTTTCTTCACACTATTATACAACCATAAACCAGTGGGTGTTTTTGATGCTCATGTGATCCCGGCTCCATATTCGAAACCTCCCAATTCCACCTTGGAAGGTATTCTCGCCATCCGCCTTCAAGCCTTGCAGGAGGCCAGGAGGATCCAGGAGGCCAGAGGCCAGCTACCCTTCGATGATCCACAGCTCGTAACTGGGTATAACCCTGGATACTAAGTCCCCGAAACCTGGGTTGATTCCATGTATATCTATATAATTATAATGACATATATATATATATACCGGTGCACAATCTGCTAGAGTCGGAAGGATGATCTTGCATGGCCGTTGGATCGAAACCAAAGGTTTTCGCATGAAGAAAAACCATTTACCAGTTGCTGATCATTATCCTAGTAGGATTTTGCTGTTCGATCTTTTTGGGGGTTACTATATATAAATCATTATAAATCCATAGCTACATCGGCCATTCATCCGGCAACACCTTTTTGGGTTTTCAAGGGATCAAGAGCTTGGATCGGTGAATGTTTTGGTGGTGAAAACCAAAAAAAAAACCTGAGTGGCTTCGTTCACCCCAAAAGCAGGGCGCCGTTTTTTTTCGAATTCGAATTGATGCAAAATCACCCACAAAAAACCTTGGCTTTTCACCATCAAGTCAATATTGAACTATTGAACCACCAAGTATCCGGCTAATCAAACACTGGAAAATCCTCCATTTATAGATGAATTCCCATTAGACCCTCCATTTAGAGTGGATTTTCCCCTGATTTTCCCCTGATTTTCCCATTGAAACGGCCATATTCTTCACATCGCCACGGCCATTTTTCGCCTATACGCCCAAGGACATCATCCACTGAGGACACCCTGCAGAAACGCGAGGGACCTGGCGGTGAAGAAGAATTCATAGGTCAGGAACCGGATTTTCTGGAAATGTTCCTGATTCCAATCGCACTCATCATGACGACCTATAATGATCTATAATCTATTGATTATATGAGTGATTTCAGGAACATTGGACTTCATTGGAGCCAGGATATCGGATGTTCCCTTGTCAACTCAGTGGTTTTCTAAAGCTGTTGTGTTGCGGGAAAATCCCAGGCTTGTGGCTAGTCTTACTATACATACTAGAGACGTAATAACATAGCTGATTATCCGGTCTGATAATCTATCTTGAAAAGGGCCACAGATAGCTGTGCTGGAAAAAACAGCAGGGTGGCCCGAAAAAAAAGGAGACACAGGCTGGTGTCACCGTGGCTAGCCAAACACCAGCGAGCAAAAAAAGGGCCGGCAACTGGCTGCACTGCCTGAACATGTGCCAGGAATGCAAACAGGCGGCTCATTAGCCCCAACATCGCCCTTCAGCGAGATTCACTTCGTGAATCAAAGGGGAGCAAGAAAAGGCACCGGGGGCTCAGCTCAGCGGGGTGTGGAGGAAGTGAAAGTGCAGGGGGCATTCAGCAGATGGGGCGGAGGCTAAGGCAGGCTGATTATATAGGACATTTACCATCTGGTTATTTAACATAGCCATGGAAAATGACCCATTTATAGATGGTTTACCTATTAAAAATGGTGATTTTCTATGGCTATGTTAAATAACCAGATGGTACAACCATTATATAAATTAAACTACCCTCCACCAGTCAGCGTACTCCTGTTTTTTCAATGGTGAACTCCTCCATGTTTTTCTGCAGCGAAATCCCCTGTTTTTTACGACTTGCTGTTGATGCCTACGTCCAATTGTATGCTCAAATTGTATGTTTTCGTGTTGTTCTGGTGCAAGTGCAGCGATAAACACTCCTGTTTTGAAACGTGGGCCGAGTCAGCAGCACCGTACGGTGCGGTTAGGTTTGATGGACAAAAGAGGTGGTAGTGGGTGGGCCTTTTTGGCCATCAAATCGCCTTATTTTAAGGCAACCCTCCCACTCCACCCTTGAACTGGAGATTGCCACATGATTGAAAGTTGCTGCACACGTCCATGACTGTCCTTTGCACTAACATCACAATTCGATCTTCTACGAAGAGCTTCATCGTGTTGTTCTGGTGCAAGTGCAGCGATAAACACTCCTGTTTTGAAACGTGGGCCGAGTCAGCAGCACCTCCCCCTTTTGAATTTTTGCTGTCTCGCCTCTTGCACTTCCACCAGAAAACGTTCCAAGCAATTTGCAGCAGTAGATGAAACATCAAGCTTCGACTCCAGGAAAGGGTGAGTTTCGCCACGGGATGGCACGTCTGCAATGTTGGCTTCCGTTGGAACCCGAGCGAACCACAGGCAGCTGTTCACGTCTACTTCTGTTTGCAAGTGTAATCTCATAATGGTACCAGCTGTAGTACCCAAGCCAGTCCCCCTGATTAGCGCATAACGCACGCTATCATTGTCTCCATAGTGCACTGAATAGGAGGACCTCAGAAAACCAGACCAAACATCAAAAGCTAAACACGCTGCAAGCATCTCCAACTCGTAAATGATTGTCTCTTTGTCACACGCTCCAAAAACTTTGCACATGCTTGTATCAAGCTTCAAAGAAAACCAGGCAGCGCAGTCTCCACTTGCGCTAACCAAAACTGCTCCAAGCCCTCCATCTTTGGACTCTTTGTCGTATGCTGCATCGGTAAAAACAAGCCACTCCTTGACAGCCTGCGTACTGACAGTCTTTGGCCCAGCTGTCAAAAGTCTTGACTTCATCATGTTCAGCACGCCAGCAAGGTCGTCATCCACATCAGACTTGGACCCATACGCGTGATCCACCAATCGCTTGAGAACCAGTGCGCCCAAGCGTCCGTGTAAGAATCCATCTGCGAAGCCCAGTCTGCCCCGCAGCCGAAGAGTCTCTGGCCTGTTGAGACGGCGCTGTTTGTCAACCTCACTTAGTTGTTGCACAAGATCCGCAATACGAGACTCCGTATTCTTGATTTCCAAGGTCCCCAAGCATGATTTTGTCAAATCAAATGCAACACCCAACGCACAGCAAATTTCAGAAAAAGTCGTCGATTTCTTTCCCTCCGTAGCAAAATCCCAGCCAGTAAAAAGAAAAATCAGTTCCATGCTGTTCTTTGCCGACTCACGCAAGGCTCCATTGCTGGCCAAAATAAAGTCATCATAAAAATTTGTAGTGACCAGTTTGGCTCCCCTGGCTGCAATGAAATGGATCATCCGGGCAAGGCGCAGGAAGTTGTAGACGCTATGAGTTGCTCCAAATGGAAGCGTCCTTGAGCGATATATTTCCACCGCACCTTTCTCACAATTGTAGATGCAGAAGTAACCGTATTTCAGGTGGTCAGAGCGTATGGGAATCTGCCGGTACGCGCTCTTCAGGTCATATGTCTTTGCCTGAAGGGAGGCATCCTTTCCATTCGCTGACATCTGCTCAAAGTAGGCCCGTGCAGCAGCTACAAAGGTGTCGACAACATGTAGATCCAACTTTGTATTTATGGTGCAGCTATCGTTAACTCCTGAAATGGAGTAGTCATCAATCATCCTGACCTTTTCGCCCTGCTGCAAGGCAAACCTCCTTGATATAGTTGCCCCGGCCTCCAAACTTTGAAGGTCCCAAGGCCCGTCAGCCCATCCTTTGGCCAGCTCCTCCTGCGTTTCCTTGAGCACTGCTTCATCCATGGCTGCAGAGCCTGAGCTCTTAGTCATCCCCAGTATCAGCAAATTACGCTTGGCTGCACAGTCTTCCAGCTGTTGTAAAGTTGCAACACAAGGCTTGAACGCGGATTGGAAAACTGCTGAGGGTTCAATTTCTCCCGCCAAAGTCGACCCCTTCTGCAGGAGGTCCAGTACTTCCAAGTCTTCATACCCAAGGCTTTGCAAAATCTCCCGGGTAAGCCGCAGACGTTTCTTTGACGTCGACGGGTGCCGCTTTTTGGCAGCAGCTTTTTCTTCAACTTCCAGATCTGCTGCTCGTTTTAACCATTGTTTGCACCATTCCAATCTGTACTGCGCCACTTCTTCCAGAGAGTGTTCAACATGAAAGTCAATTGCAGATTGAATATCACTTGGCACAAGCTTGCAAAAATTGGCCGGGTGCCCCATCTGAGACGCCTTCTTCGTAAATGTATCAAAAGTCCAGGGTAGCCCAAATGCTACTTCAAAACACTCATCACCGACCTTGACACCCCCCGTTGTAGAAAAAGGTGATGTTGTTGCTGAACGTCGCAAAAACCTTGAATGTTCAGGCACAAAAACAGTAGCGCCTGTTTTTGTGAAAACTTCCACAGATTGCTTCAGCTTTGCCTGCAGTGCACATGGAATGTCTGCCGCTCGTAAAACATAGAAAACACCAGTTGATGCAGAATCAGGCATTAAAGGAGGAAGCTTCGACTTCCGGGATTGATTCAAGGCAGTGATTCTGGCTGTCTGCATTTCAAACATTTTCTCATCCTTGATGTCAAACAAAGTATTGGGGGGCAGCTCCAGATGCTGCCGCTGTAGCTGCCGTAGGACGCACTGCACGACGGCTATGCAGAACCGTCGCGGGTATTCAGCCTCCAGGCTTGTAGCATACACTTCGTTCCCTGCTGCGTCCATTGTTTTACCCCAAGGTTGGTGTGCATGTTGCCGATCGCATGCAATATCCAGTTCTGAAATTGAAGCAAAATTTGCAACCAGTCTTGTCCACTTTGGTCTTGATCCACCCATCATACACATTTGAGAGTCTGAGTGGAAAACCTCCATGTCCAGTTGCAACTGCAAAAATGGATCCGTCAACCAGAAAATACTTGATGACGGGTTCTCCATGGTCACCAAGATTCGTCTTGAATCGCAGTGTTGAAACAGCTTGCAGGACTCGACATACATCTTGTTGGCCAAGTCGACACGTTGCCTCTCTTCGGAGGTCAAATCTGGCAAGCCCATTGGATAGGTGTCTGACCTTAACGGTCTGGGCCCTCCATTTCGGATCTGTCGTGCTCGTGAGCACGTACCACAAACTGGGGCAATATGAACCCAGGCCACAAGGTCTGATTCCAACCAGTGATACAAAAGTTCCTGGTCCTTGGGATCCAAGATATCGAAGACAAAAATTGTCGCCTTTGCACCTTTCTTTCGCATCTTGTCCAATGCAAGTGATCCATCCAAGCCAAATTGCTTGGCGACTGAACAGAGTGTGGCTGTTCCACTGAAAACTTCGATCATGTAGCACTGGTTTGCTACATACCCTGTCCAGTCTCTTGCATTTTGTCAAGAGCTCTTTTTCGGGTGGCTTTGGAGTCCATGCGGTTGTAAGCAACGTGGCTCAGCACACAAGTGCCACCCCTTACTGCAACGTTCACCGTCACGGGCCAAGTCGCAGCCTTTTGACGTGTTGTATCCAAAGCATAGTGGCTCACCATTTGATGTCTTGTGCCACTTGTTGCGCATCTCAGCCGGCACGGGGGGCGTTTTGCCCTTTTTTCCTTTTCCTTTTCCCTTCTTGTCAAAGTTCCCTGGTGCTGTAGCCTTTGGCCCCATAGCGTAAGGCCCTGTTCTCTGTGTCGTCTGCTGGGATCCTTGGGCTCTGGCCAGGGGTGCCAAGTGCAAAGCAATCATTGGATCGCTCCTCAACTCCAGCAACTTGATTCCCAACGGGAATGACTGGTCAGCTGCTTGTCGGACTGACCCCATGCTTGATCCCAGGCGTGTGAAGGCCGCCTTGTCACACAACATCACTTGATGCAAACTCGGCTTGTTGTATCCTGGTGGCGCCTCACGCTGCATGGCCTGCAATAGAAAACTGACCCAGGAGCTGTGCTGCTCGTACGACATCAAGCGAGCAAACTTGAAGGCGATTCCACGCCGTGTCATTGCCTGTAAAAATTGAATTTCACTGGCAGTAGGAGCAACAAGCTTGTCCTCTTTGTCCTTCACCACAAGTGAGCCTCCCTCGAAAACGAGCTCCTTTGTCTTGGAGCTTCCCTGTACCTCCTGGCTTCTTGAAGTGCACGCCGAGGGTTCCAGATACTTCAAGGTGTTTGACTCGTGAATCTGGCAAGCTTTCTCTAACAAAGCATGTGATGGCTCATTTTCATCTGCAATAGTGAGCCCTCCAAGCTCTGCCCTTATCGCAGTCATCCTGGTTTCTCGTTCTGCTGCACCGATCTTTTTCGGTGCTGAATCTTCCCTGCTGTCAACCACCTGTCTCAAACTTGCTACCAGTAAGGTCTGTGCCTCAAATGCCAGCCTTCTAACATGTGCATTCTCCGCAAGTGAGGGGTCTCGCCCCAATGCACCCCTCAAGAACTGATCAACATCTTGAGGAGATATGGGCTGTCCTGGCTGCCCAACTGCAAATGCTAACTGAGACAGGCTGCTTGCACCTGCATCTTTGATGGCCTGAAGGGCATCTGGACCCAGACCGATCTCAAGGGCCCGGGCAGTAAACTGCGCTTCTGACTCAAGCAAGAGACTCATCGCTCACAAGCAGAATCTACAAAGGTGATAACGGACAAATCAAAAATGACATGTTGCAACCACACATGAAAACAAAATGCAAGTGCATCAAAACTGTCCTGCCGCCTTAGTGTTCAGGTTCAAACATGTCAATCAACTTTCACTGCAATGGATATCACCTCACTCTCAGACATGCACTGTGCTTCAGTTACCTATCTCACGTTTTCTTTACGTCAATCCCTTAGGGATCTTCTCTTTCTGATGCTCCTTTGAGCCACCGTCTGCAGCATTCTGCAAATGATTCCCTCTGGATCAAACTCCCGGCTTTCCGGCTGACAATCTCATGTCCACAAAATCAATTTTGTCAAAGTGGCTTTCCACTACTCAAATGAAAACTCAGCTCTTGGATGATGAGGGGACAAAGTGAAGCACATGAACATGTTGTAAATGTCTCTCTGAGTTCATGCAACATGCACTGAGTGAATGACTGACCTGTTACCTTAAAACGCCTGTAACAAGTAAAGGAACTCAAACCAACAATGCAAACACACTCGCAGCCATGCAAAATTTGTGCAACTCAAGGTGAAAACATCTCAGGATCCAACGCCTTTGCGCTTTTTGGACGCTTCGTCCAAGTGCGCCACAAGGTCAGCATGACTTCTAATTCTGTTTCCATCAGTGACAAAGCATCTCATGCACTTTGGATACTTGAAGTGAAACACTCGCGCAATTTCTTGAAAGTTTCCACTCAAACGTGTTTTGCAAGCAGTGGTGGTCTGTCCTTCCTTTGCTTTGTGCAAAATCCTGCTCTTTCTGTGAACATGATAGCAAAGTCCAACAGGCACGTGTTCAGTGTAAGCAGGCTTGGGCACTGCACTGGTGAAGTACTCTGCCGAGCTATCGTCGCTATCCTCACTGAGCTGCTCCCAGATGAGCTGTCAATCTCTATGAGGCCAGCCGCTTGTATGTCTGCTGAGAAGCCCCCCATCACATTCAATGCTGCTTCACATAGGCTCTCAAGTTCCGCCTCAGTCTTGCATTCGGTCATCATCGTGGGAGTCCTCTCTTGGCCTTGGTTCAAACCCCGTTCCACCACCACTGCAGCTTCTGAAATGCCAGACGCCACATTCGTCTTGCCCGCGGCATCCACGGCATCGCTTGGAGGAAGTGGTGTCTGTGGAGCTTGCTGGTTAAACACCGGCGTTCGAACCACACTGTCAAAACCTGCATCAAATCTTGCAGTAACCTCACGTACCCTCTCATCAGCTGCCCCAGGGTCAAGACCGATTCGAACCTTCTTGAGCAGCATCTGCAGTTTCCGAATTGCTGCTGTCTGCAAATCACGTGAGTAGACAATGTCTGAACCGTGCAGTGCAGTAGCATGGTGGCTGAGTGTTGCACGATGCTCCTTGCTGAACCCTGCACGGGCTGCCCAAACGCACAACGTGACCTTCATGCTGTGCGCACGTATTTTGTCAACATTCTGACATCCTTCCAGCAACTTTCGCAACCATGCTGCAGCTTCGCTTGTACTCAAAGGCCTCGCACACCAATCATTGTTTCCCTTGGGTGCAGGCAGAAGTGGTCCATAAGGAACCTTTGTCCAATCAAAGCCCTGTCTGTGGCACAGGTCTATGAAGACTCCTATCCAGTCTGTCTGCACAATTCCCTCTGATGGAATCACCAGAGGCAAGAACTGTTCCCTGCGCAAACCAACGGAACTGGTCTTGTGTTCTGAGGTGTAAAGGTCCAGTGTGGCGTTTCGCTTGTATCCATCATATTTTATATGGTGAATGAACCTCAAGTCACTCCATCTTGCACGAGCATAAATTGCACATAAGAAAGCGCCTGCACCAATTCGATCAACATCATTGTCACCTCGCTCTAAGATCTCATGGAGCTTGAGCAAGTGCTCCACTTCAAGGGACGGTGCCTGACACAGAGGTCCTTTTTCCTGTCGTTCCACTGCAGCAAAACCTAGCAAACGTTTTGAAGCCAGAATCGCATCAATCCAATACATCCCAATGACATACTTGCAAAACCGCAGTGTCTCCAGGAAGGTTGAGCAAACTGTGAAACCTTTCTTCGACTCCTTGCGTACCTCCCTGAGGTGCAGGAAGTATCTCCATACATCATGCTCGGTCAAAGGAAATGGACTCACATATGTGTCACTTGCACAACATTCCTTCTGAAACCATACAACATACTGTCGTAAGCTCGCTGCACGCTTCAATAGTGTTGATGGCGATTTGACTCCAAAGACTGCCCTTAGTGATTGCTCTGCCAGGTCACCTGATGGATCAGCCTGCATATCAGAAGCCGCTTGTTCACCAACACTGGAACACCTCCAATCAATGGAAAGTATCTCAAGCCACTTGGAGGTTGCAAGTGTGAGCTGCGCTTTTTTACCTTCCACAAAGTCTAGATCTTTAAGACTCCGCACAGCACTCATGTATGCAGGTCTCACTGCATCACAGTTGTCTGCAAACAGGACATCTGAGGGCAACGACTGTCTTGCAACGTCAGGCTGAGACAAGTTGGTGGTATCAAAAATGGTGGGTGCAAAAGCTGGCAAAACACTGTCACTGAAAATGTCACGCATTGTCCCAGTCTCCCATGGCAATGGCAAGGTTGCTGCAACATTCATGTTTGAAGCAAATGCATGTGCCAGCATTGAGTTCCATGAGTTCCCTGTCAGAGGAGCAGGTTCTAAGGAGGCAACTGGCAACTCCACGCCAACCGGCATTGTGGACTCTTGCTGAAGCTCTGAAGCTCTTCCAGGTTCAAAGCTCGAAATTCCAAAGTCCAAAGAATGCTCAAAAGTTTCACCGTCATGATGTTCAAACATGTCACCTCCAATCAAGTCACCAGTCTGTTCAGCGTCTTGCAAGTCAACCCACTCCTCCTCGTCTCCTATGCTAGGAACATAAGATACTGACCTTTGATCATCGTCCATGGCAAACTACGGAACCAACTACGGAACTACACAGCACCTACCCCCAATGACCTTTTTGGCCATCAAATCGCCTTATTTTAAGGCAACCCTCCCACTCCACCCTTGAACTGGAGATTGCCACATGATTGAAAGTTGCTGCACACGTCCATGACTGTCCTTTGCACTAACATCACAATTCGATCTTCTACGAAGAGCTTCATCTTGTTGCTTAAAATCAATAAATCCGCGTTTCCAATGGTGAAATATTTAGTTAAACTACCCAAATCACCAGGTTCAGTTTCGGAACTCAGCATCCAAGCCCACCTCGTGCCAAAGGGGTGAAAATCACACGCTGTCCTACCTTAGGCTGCCAGCGGAGGTGCTTCTTAGAATAGGTTATATTTGCAAACAGTCAGTTTATGGTTTTAGGTTAAAAGATTAGAAGTTTTGTATTTTTTGGCCTTGGGTTTTTGACGTTTGTGGTTTGCTGAGTTCAGGGGTGTTTTTTTTTTCGGAAACTAAAGTTGTGGACCTGCATAGGAATTTGAGCATTGAGAAGGAACAACAATTGCAATATGTATATATATATATATGTATTGTATAAATTTATATATATATATATTTATACATTCATCCGGTATGTAGATACATGTGTATATATATATATATACATAAGACCCATTGAATAACATAGAGTAGGTAAAATATACAGTATCCAGTTGTATGTTGTATGTGGTTGCCACACAAACAATTAGATTGGTCTAGTTTTACCACACAAAAACAAATATGGTATATTGGCAACGAAAATAGATGTTTCGGGCCATCCAACAAGAACAGGAAAGAACCAAACATAGACGGGACACAACCAGCTTCTGTGGGTCCTGGAGTCTCATTTTCTACCACAGAGACACTTGTTTGTGGGACCCAGAGTTGATTGTCATGTCTTGTGATGCACATTTTGCAACAAGTAGTTGTACAAATGGGTGTGTCTGAAAATAGTGTACCCCTAAACCCAATGGTTAATGATCACTATCCCTATCAAATGGCTATAATTGGGAATATATCCTATTTTCAGACAAACCCAAATGGTTTGATTCAAGAGGAACAGTCATGACACTCCATCGATATTGCATCCGCAGCAAGAGTTACCATGCCCATTTAACTGGCAATTATGCTGCCGTTCTACCCTGAAGATGTTCGTTGGAACGAGCTGTTCGTTTTCCAGACCTGCGCCCCCTCCAAACACTTCGGTTGCCTTGTTTGAGGACCATCTCCAAATTCGGGATGCCAAAAATGCTGAAAGAAACGCCAAACATTGGTCCAAAAAATTGTTCGTAAAAAGTGCCCATGAATAGAAAGTGGGTCAAGCGGGTCAAATTACCAGCTCGAATCTTGACCATGGCATCTCCAACCCTTGAAACCAGTTTTGAAGTTGCGCCAATATTTCCAAGAGACTTCATACGGACATTCCTCGACCGGTTCCTGGCCCATGATTTGGGGTGAAAACCACATGGCTGCAAGGTGGGGATTGCAACCCATAGCCAAATTAATGGTACAATGTGAGGCCCCCGTTCGATAGCTAAGTTGGTTTATAACTCCAATAACTATGGTTTATGGTATTTATAACTATAGTTACTGGGGCTTATAAACCAACTTGTATCTTGGGGGCCTCACATTGTAGATGTTGGAATGCATCTACGAAATCTTGGAGTCATTTTCTATCCATTGTGCCCCCATCGCTAATACCGAAGGTGAACAGAAGGTGAACAGAAGGTGACCGTCAGCTTGCCCCATTCATCCGCAAGGTACAATTCTCAGCGGAGCTAGGAATTTGCATGACTGTGTGACCCACAGACCGAGAGCTTTAGGCTGCCCATAAGTTTAAAAAAAATCTTCCAGTGATCCCCCACCAACTGAAATTTTATCTGACATACCTATCTTTCATGATTTTTGTATTCGAACTTGGTGGTCCTTTCGTGAGTCCTGTCCGGAAAAACCATCCCACAGGATCTGGCACCTTCAACCGCAATCGTTTTGCCATGGCATTGCATGGCAGTTCTGCGAGGTTTCTATAAATTTGGAATGGGTCAAGTCACATATTTGGCACAAATGAAATTAAATGAACCCATACCAATAGAATCCAATAGATCATTTTTCGGATGAAAACATCCATTTTATGCGGCTTGGCGAATTCCGATCCCTGCCCATATTGAGAGGCATATATATCATATCTACACCCCAATACACTAATACTTTTCCTGGATGTAGGGAACCCATTGGTTTGAGCAAAATGGGGAAACAAAAACAAAAATGAATAAATCGGGATGATTCGGTGAAGCTGGGAAGCATTTGCAGAGGTGCGTATGCCGTCAAGGTGCCGTAATTCACTGTTTAACAATTTATGCGCATCAAATAAACAAATCATCTGCAAATAGGAGAGTATATCTAATAGGTTTTGTGTTTTTCATTTTATAAAAAGATATAGTTGAGATATATTGGAATTTTACATTGTCTTTCATTGGGTTCCAAAACGTATGGCCAACGATAGTTCAACCAAAAAAACGCGTTTCCAAAACATTCATTGATGGGTTCATCTTGAAACCTTCTGCTACATCCTAAATGCCAAAAAATGCACAAACAAACAAAAACGAGAATTGGGGACCTGGGATACCTGGGACACAATTGTCTGACCACCAAATATTAAGGACCCAAGAAATTGCACTGCAACCCGTACCGACATGATCGATTTTCCGTCAAAAATCGTACATTTTTGAGTTACTTTTCCAACCTTTTGCCCTTTAGTTCGCCTTTCAAACCGGCGACCAACCAATGACATGTGGCCGTGGGGTTCGCATCTACTTTCGAAAAATTAGGCAATACATGAGTGTAAATCCAAATCCAAATTCGCGATTTTTTTGAATATGAGTTCGACTGAAAACTCGGCAATAAGTGAGTGCAAGATCTGTCTAATTTTCAAGCACAACACGCGCAATTCAAATTTCGTTTCATGAGGTCATCTTGAAACACAGAGATCACAACAAATTCCAAGCAAAGCAGTGTCAGTTGCACTTGTCACGTCTGAAAGAATACCGGGAGCTGCTTTACTGCGAAGGTTCACACGGAAACGCAAGCAAATCTTTTGTGCCGAAAGGGCCTCAACGCAATCAACCTGAAACATGATTTCATGTCAGCTACATGGAGGTAGCATCACTGTTACATCTCGATTTGTGTGTGTCATCCTTGCTGTGAGTGGGCCGCCCAATTTTTTGAACTCCTCCTCAAAATGAAGAGGCATCTCGTCATTTTGGCATCACCAGCGCATTCAACCAGATTTCTTCTCTAGCTGCGCACTGGTACCTGTAAAGTTTTACATCACCTCATCAAGCTTTGCATATCGGTGACGTACAAATGATTTTTTTCTGCTCTTTCATCCAGTCCACGGTTTTCGATGATACCTGTATAGTCGTTGGCAAATATTCCGCACCAACGCAAGCACCCGCATTGAAAGTCCCTCAACTTGAGAGCAGGCGGAGGCGGACGAAAGGTAGTGTAGTGGGAGAGGAGTGGTGTCAAAATGCTGCGCCCCTAAGATGATACACCAAAAACGTTTTTGCGCAGTCTAAGATGATTTTATCCAGAGCATGACTGCATAACACTGTGTCTTGTGCTGCGTGAAATGATGCACGAAAAGGGGTTTATTTAAAACCCCTTTTTAAGACCCCTTGCAGCAACTGTTATTGAGGCTGAAGCATACCAATTATGCTGGACTACAGGGACATCTCCCTCATGGAAAGTGTGCCTCTAATGTGGGGGCCCGTGACCGCGTCACCCGTGGGAATTGAACCCATGACCATTTTCGGGGGGGGGGGGCCCTTATAATTGATATCCAATACATAACGGCGAGAATTCTATGAATTGCACGGGCTGGCCCCCCAATACCCCCTAAGCTTGTGCTGAAGCACGGAGAACTCAGGTAGCTGACGCTACCTTTCGTGACATTTGGGCCTGAGGTGGCCTCCAGCAAAGTTACAATTGCTTGTTGCAACTGACTGGACTCATTCCAACGCTCTCCTGCAAGTGTATTGTTCTGATCCCTCCGAAGGTTATCCAGCAAGATTGTGGCATCAGGGGATACCTCCGGATCACTTGTGGCTGCTTCTTCTTCTCCATGTTTTTGTGCGTTGTCCTCTGCTGCAACATCTGTTGTGTCTGATTGGTTTCTCAGATTCCACAAAACCAGATTGGCACGTTCCTGAATCAGCATGTGGGAACGTTGTTCCCTATTGAGGGTTTGGTTCCGAATGAAACCCCCAATTTCCATTATTTCATATCGCAAGCAATCCATGAACTCCTCATTGCTTGAAAAGTTCTCCATGGCCTGTTCTTCAAAGATTGCTGTCCTTGTTGCCAGAGCCTCATGTAGCTCTTCTGCATTGTTCAGGCATTCATCCAATCTAGCTGCAAACTCGTAGTGATCTGCCCATTGTTGTTCTGCTGAAATCAGGTTCACTTGCAAACCTCCAACTGCGATTTCTGCTTCGAGAATTCGTTTGTTCAAACGTTTCCATGCAAGAAAACCAACTGTGAAAACGCATGTGAATAAAAACAGCAGCAAAAATCCACCATGCATTGTTTCTCGGTTCCTCTTCAACTCCATGGCAAACATCTGGAAATGCCATTGCTACTGCAGGCCTGTTGAGTGGCTCAAGGCCCATTGCAAGTCACATCCTGTAAATGGCTTTTGCAATTCGTTTCATCTGCGAAGCACTTCCAACCTTTTCAGCATGTCTTGAGAACTCCTCCTGTCCAACATCTTCAAAGGACGGGATGTAGATCAAACCTGTTTCATGCATGAGATACAGAAGCCTTTGCCTTGTCAAACACTTTGTACCAATATCTGCAAGGTTTTCACTCGTTCCAACTTGTCTCAAAGCTACTGAACCATCTTGCGTTTTCTCCTGCACCCACAAGATCTTTCCACTCAAATGGCGGACACGTCCGCTGCCCTGTCTGCATGCCAACTGGCGGGCAGAGGAACTGTCAGTGTATTGGATGTGCTCCACCTCCTCAGCTAGGATGAACTCTGCACATGTTTTTATGAATATGCCATCACACATGCTGCTGACCATTGAATGCAGTTCACTTTCACAGCTAGACAGGCTCACCACTTTCTGGCTTCGACTGCTACCATATGCAAATGAAGAGTTGAGGAAATGCATTCCGCACGAAGTAGATCGGCGGTGGTTCCTGTTGGAACTCCAGTCAGCATCTGTATAGCTTTCCAACACCCAATTGAAAGCTCCTCCTCAACCAAATTTCCTTGTCCAGGCATTGGCATGTGCAAACGTACTCCTATGTCTCCCATTTGTTTCATGAATCCAACCAACTTCCTCAAATGACCAAGTGCTGCAACTGTGGGTGAAGACATCGAACATGCAAGCTCTTTGATTGGAAACATGAGGTCCGGACGTTCACGAGCGATGTACAAACAAAGCCCTACCAAGGAACAAAAGGAAGTAGCATCCTTCTTGTCAAGTTTGGGTGAGTTGTCAGGCAGTTGTATGGATGGGTCACATGGTGTCTTCTGAGCTCTCACTGACCCAAAAGCTTTCTCAAACAATCTCACCAGTTTCTCAACATTCGTTCCAGGTGTAATGACCAAACCATCATTTGTCTCGGTCATCGTCCGCCTCAAGAACTTTATGCTGCTTCCAACGCCATCCAGCTGTTCATGTGAAATCGAAAACTTCTGTTTCATCTCCTTCAGAAAAACATCTTCCCAAAACGACTTCAAGCCAACAACAAGGATGTTCGTAGCTTTTGAGTTCCTGGCCATGCACGGCTGCAGTGCTGAAAACTGAAAATCCACGCGCTCTTTCAAGAAAGCTTGAAGATGAAGAAACCACTGCTTAGCTCCCAGCCGTTGTCCTGGAAGGTTTCTGTTGATGACAAACGGTTCGTTTTGTAAATGCACAAGTATCGGCTGGCTTTGTTCAACCTGAAGAAATGCATCACGAACATTAATGCTTGCCATCACAACTTCATAGTCATTGGATTCCATTTCAGCAGCTTGCCTTTTCATCCACAAATACTTTAGTGGAAGCAAATTGGAAGTACGAGCTCCAGTTGCAGGGGAAAACGTGTCCAATCTTTTTGATACAGCGAACTCTCTGGCCACGAAGCGCGATCTGCGCATCCATCTCTTCTTTGAATGTTCACCTTCACCCCATTGTTTCAATCTCCAATCCCTCACGAATTTTGTCGTGAGGCTGCCAGTCACTTCGCCCCGAAACTGCTCTGCTGGAATCAAAACCTGCATGGCACACAAACGTTGGATTTCCACATGGTGCTGTTGGTCCGAAGCTTGCTGCGCAGGGGGGGAAGTTTAAATAAAGACTTAGAATTTAGATCATGGCATTGGAAGGCAAGGGGGGGAAGTTTAAATAAAGAGTTAGATTTGAGATCATGGCATTGTGCAAGGCAAAGGGGGGGAAGTTTAAATAAAGAGGTAGATTTTAGATCATGGCATTGTGGAAGGCAAGGGGCGGAAAAGTTTAAATAAAGAATTCGATTTCAGATCATGGCATTGTGGAAGGCAAGGGGGGGAAGTTTAAATAAAGACTCAGAATTTAGATCATGGCATTGTGGAAGGCAAGGGGGGGGAAGTTTAAATAAAGAGTTAGTTTTTAGATCATGGCATAGTGGAAGGCAAGAGGGGGGAAGTTTAAATAAAGAGTTAGCTTTTAGGTTTGAAGGGGGTTTGAGCAAGGTTCGAAAGGTACTTGAGAAAGGCTTTTGAGAGGGTTGCGCCGCCTGATCACTTGCGCCTCAAACCAATCACTTGCGCCTCCAATAGCGCGCCCCAGCCTACTCACTTGCGCCCCCCTCCCTGCCTTCCACAATGCCATGCTCTAAATTCTGAATTTTTATTTAAACCTCCCCCCCTTGCCTTCCACAATGCCATGATCTAAATTCTTAGTTCTTATTTAAACTTCCTCTCCCCCTTGCCTTCCACAATGCCACAATCTAAAATCGAATTCTTTATTTAAACTTTTCCCCCCTTGCCTTCCACAGTGCCATGATCTAAAATCGAACTCTTTATTTAAACTTTCCCCCCTTTGCCTTGCACAATGCCATGATCTCAAATCTAACTCTTTATTAAACTTCCCCCCCTTGCCTTCCAATGCCATGATCTAAATTCTAAGTCTTTATTTAAACTTCCCCCCCGTTGCCTTTCCACAATGCCATGATCTAAAATCTACCTCTTTATTCAAACTTCCCCCCCCTTTGCCTTCCACAATCCATGATCTAAATTCTAAGTCTTTATTTAAACTTCCCCCCCTTGCCTTCCACAATGCCATGATCTAAAAATCGAATTCTTTATTTAAACTTTTCCGCCCCTTGCCTTCCACAATGCCATGATCTAAAATCTACCTCTTTATTCAAACTTCCCTTCCCTTGCCATCCACTATGCCATAATCTAAAATCTAACTAACTCTTTATTTAAACTTCCCCCCCTTGCCTTCCACTCCAATAGCGCCCCCCAGCCTACTCACTTGCGCCTCCTCCCTACCTTCCACAATGACATGCTCTAAATTGTGAATTTTTATTTAGACCTTCCCCCCTTGCCTTCCACAATGCCATGATCCAAATTCTGAATTTTTATTTAACCTTCCTCTCCCCCTTGCCTTCCACAATGCCACGATCTAAAATCGAATTCTTCATTTCAACTTCCCCCCCCTTGCCTTCCAATGCCATGATCTAAATTCTCAGTCTTTATTTAAACTTCCCCCCCTTGCCTTTCGACAATGCCATAATCTAAAATCTACCTCTTTATTCAAACTTCTCTACCCTTGCCATCCACTATGCCATAATCTAAAACATAACTCTTTATTTAAACTTCCCCCCCCTTGCAAGAGGCGTTGGACGGAAAAAAAAGGGAAGACACCACAGTGAGCCGGGGGATCGGTCCGTACAACGTACAGCTCTCTACGGGAAGGCTCGCATGTTCAAGGGGCCTTCAAGGGCTTTAGGGGGACTTTAAAGGTCCTTGAGAAGGGCCAAGGGGGCTTCAAGGCGGCTTGCTGGGGGCTTCAGAAGGGCTTCAGGGGGCTTCAGTTTAATCCAAAACGGAAATGGGAGTCAGGTCTTTACGCCCAACCTGGTTTGAGGATGAAACCGTTGCCAAAACTACCGCCAAACCTATGCACGGACTGCGCCTCATCATCAAGGAAGACGTGTAGGAAGACGTGTTACCCATCAGCGACTACCCAAAATTCGAAGCCATAAGGTACATAGAAGCCAAGCGAGGGCAACATTTCAATTCAGATCTGGCATGAACACAAGATCGACATCACCAAAAAGACGTCTAACTCCTATGAGGTCAAGGCAGACGATCCTCAGGGCAGCAAGTGCTCCGGCCAAGCAACCATGAGCCTACCTGCCTGACAGTCAGTTCCCAGGGCGCTAGGTACGGAAGACGTCTATACAGTAGCAACCGGACTTGGGACGCACAAAGAGAAGAAGGTATGAGTTGACATTTATGTTCAAGCTGCAGGGTCGCAAATCTGCTTGCATAACATGTGCGGGCAGCAGCGAAATTCTCCGATGGCTGACCCCATTTTTGGGTCTACAGCAACGGCCTTTGCATGACTTAATTAATCAACTAATCCCAATTGCAACATGCTCTTAAACATGTTGAACGACCTGGCGGAAGCCATGAAGGCGTCGGACGGAAAAAAGGACCCCATTTTTGGGTCCAAATATGACCCCAAAATGGGGCCCAGAATTGGATCACATTTTCATTCCTTCTTTGTACAGTCGAGGTCCCTTTCTGGCCGCCATGTTTCTCTGGTTTTTTGCATCCTGTTTTTGGGAGCCATGATGAAGCAGGTTTGTTGGCATTCGATCCAAGGCTTACCGAGGCCTGCCCGAGGTACGCATGGCAGCCTCAAGGTTGCTGCGCATGTGTTGGTCAAGCCGTGGTTTGCCGCGCCTCCTCCTTGCACCTTTCACTGCTTCGTCAGAAAAGTGAAATGCCAAGAGATGTACATCTTGCGCTGGCTCCAGGCAGTCGGTGAGAGGTCCTTCAGGAAGGTACCTTAAGGGGGGAGCTTGAGAAATTGAATTTGAAGGTCCGTTGAGAAGCCCGAAGCTCCCTTAAGGTGCCTTCGAAGCCTTCGAAGCTCCCTTAAGGTACCTTCAAAGGCTTCAGCCAAGGCTTCAACGCTCGAAGCCACTTGGAGGCTTTGAAGGTCCCTTCGAAGCCCCCTTAAGATACCTTTGAAGCCTTCGAAGCCCCCTTAAGGTACCTTAAGGGGACTTCGGTTCCTCGTTCACCCCCCCCCTCCCCCCTCGTTCCCCTCTTCGGCAAAGGCTTAAGGTTCCCTTCGTCGAAGCACCCTTAAGGTACCTTCGAAGGCTTCGAAGCCTACTTAAGATATCTTCGAAGCCTTCGAAGCCCCCTTAAGGTACCTTAAGGCCCCCTTAAGGTCCCCTTAAGGTACCTTAAGGGCTTAGGTTCCTCGTTCACCCCCCCCCTCCCCCTCCGTCCCCCCTTCGGCAAAGGCTTGAGGTACCTTCGAAGTCTTCGGCGAAGACCCCTTAAGGTACCTTCGAAGGCTTCGTGCCGCATTACGGTACGTTCGTCGAAGGCATGATCTAAAATTGCGAAAATTCAGGCTTACAACCACTAGCCGCGTCGCTCGCGAACGCCAAACCTACGCGTTGGGGTCCGAGCCTAAGCGGCGATGCCGATGAATAAACTTGCAAGCACACGCAAGTCAAAAACCCACAAATTCTCACTTGACCTCGCTCTCACCTTTTTCTCGCAACACACAAAACAAGCAAAGGAAACTTGTCCTGGCTCTGTCGGCCACTGTGCAGTGTTGTCTTTGTTTTTCTTTTATTCTGTCGTGCAACATGCTTGAACCAGGCACGTGCATACATGCACATTGTTCTCCAGAGTTTGTTGCAAATTCCAGCTGAAGCAAAAAAACGAAAATAAACTCATCCACTTCCACATGCATTTGCACATGTTGCAAATGCATCATTCCAGTATTCTGCAAAACGACGCCAGTCCAGAAAAATAAACGTTCTCCACAAAAACCATCTCAACCATGTTCAAAAACGTTGACATGCAAAACCTGTTGAAATAAAGTGCAGTTTGGAAGTTGTTGTTGTCGAGCAAATACATCATGCGAGGCAAAACAAATTCCAAACAATTTCCAAAAACATCATTCTCACACTCAACGTCCAAAAAACACATTCTCCAAAAAGGTTGTTCTCCACGAAAACGTTCTCAACCGTCAATGAAACTTGTCCAGACATGATGGCATCATGCAGCTTTCCAGAAAACACCAAAAACAATGACTTGTACCTCGTCCGTAGGCGAGACTTGGCCAAAACAAATCTCATCACATCAGCCAGCTATTTGCTTGTAAATTCCAGAGCCAAATGCAGTACGCATTCCAGTCCAAACATAGTCACAGCACACCGGGTATATCCATATACTTTCATACCCCCTCTTGCTGTGACGTTGCAAGAATACATTGACCATGCAGTATGTATCAGCTTGTCCAGAAAGTCCACCTCAAAGGGTATAGAATCCAGACCGTTGCATCAAAAATACATATGAAGTACTGTTGAATTCAATCAGATTGCCAGCCCGATCCCGTTCCAGTTGCAGTGAACTCTAAAAACCTCGTTATAGACAGTGCCTCGTGCAGTGATTGCATTGAATTGTATCCTCTCGAATTGCACTGTATATCCAAAAGAAATCACTCCAGCAAAACCAGAAGTCCAGAATTTCAGACTGACATAGATCTGACAGAAATACATTGATTTATGCAGTCATCGCTGCATCATCTTGCAAAAAAAATATCAGCATGCACATGGAAACACCAGGCTAGGGCTTCTTGTCGAAGTCCACACTCATCAACTCCCTGCGGTACGCCGTCGTTGCATACAAAAACACATCCACTCTCATCTTCTTGAGGAAAGCGGCAAGATCTGGAGCTTGCGACTTGGGCGTAGCTGTGATCTTGGGCGTGTAGTGTGCCAAAATCCACTTTGCATATTGCCCGGCCTCATCATCGTGGTTGAAGACCTTCAGAATGAATTCATGGTAGGACATTTCTTTGTCCCTCCATTTCTTCAGCTTGATCTTCGTGCTGGCCCACGACTTGATTCCTTGCACATGCACTGGAAATGGCACTGCTGGGTCCATGTCACTAGACTGATAGCTGGGGTACCAACTCTTGTCATTCCAATCCGTTGCATTGTGCTGAATTGTGGTTGGAATTCCCCATAGGTGATTTGGGAACCACGGCGGTGAGACATCTGCTGGAATATACTCAAAGCCAAAGAGTTCGTCTTCATCTTCAAAAACATCTCGATTCCTCTTAAAGCTTTCATCCATCCGTCCACCAGCGCCGTCCCCATCAACTTCTTCCGGTACCTCTTCAATCTTGGGAGTTGAATTCCTGGCTGCTTTGTTGGGCCCGCTTGCCTTTGGAATAGGCAGCTGTTTCGCTGCTGAATTCTCTGGTGCAGTAGGAGCAGAAGCCTTTGCTGGCGGAAACACTGCTTCTGTCCCCAAAGCGGCAGCTGAATGTTCTGGAAATCCAGACTTAGGCATTGCAGTGGCAGCAGGTGGAAGATTAATTGGCGGTGTGCCTTGCTGAACATTCCCAAAGATCTGCAAAACAGGCGGATCAGCCTTCGGTGCAGTAGTTGGAATTGCGGCCCACGGGTCATCGTCAGGGTCATAGTTCATCTTGGGTGGTCGCCCAGACGATGCAGGCGGGTTCACACTCTTTGGAGGCGGTCCAGTTCCCTTCCATCCTGGCCATTGTCCTGCGGCCTTCTGTGCATTCCATTCAGCCTGACGCGGGTCAGGAGCATGCTTATGTTCTAATTGGTGCAAAGACAGAGTCTGTGTCATCATCTGGTTGCGCTCTGCCTTGCGCATCAATTCCCGCAAAAGCTCCATTTCCACTCCAGTCATATCGGTCCCAGGGTAGCATTCCATGCCAGCTGAATTCGGCGGTGGTGTAGGTCGATTGGCCATGGCTCTAAGGCACAATTAGGCGATTAATTACTGAAACTGTTTCAACCCTCACACACACACCCGAAAAAGAAAAGAGTTCGGCCAAGCACTGAACCTGAGAGGTTTCAACTGTCGTGTCACCGGAAGTTTTCCTTTCAGACATCTTTGATGTCGCGCGTCAGAACATATGTTGTGACATCTTTGCAGTGAATTCCCTCTCCGTGCTTGAACGCAAAAACCAAAATCAACATCAACTGTTCTGTGCTTCACATGACTGTTGTGTTTTACATCAACTGCCGTCTGTTTCGTTTGTTTCACATCAAGTGAACATCAAAAAAAAACTTGCAAACGACATGCACTCCCAAAAGACTGTGCTTCACATCAACTGCCGTTTGTCTTGTTTGCGTTTGACATCAACTGCAGTGTTCCACAAGACTGCCGTGCTTCACATCAACTGCCGTTTGTTTAAATTTGGTTGAAATAAAGCACATGCCAAAAACGCAAAAAAAAATAAAGTTGTTCCATGCAGGTTTGAAAATAACATGCAAAAACGCACAAACATTCCCAAACCTACAGTTGCAAATCTAGAAAACCTCTCCAGCATCCCTGTCCCCCTCTTAAACTGTGCGCTGTCCGGAGACAGGACATGCCCAAAAAACTTCTGTTTCGCTTGTTTGCATGAATTCCTATGGAAGTTCATGCCTTGGCTCTTTGTCTGAAAAGTCATGCTGCTCGGCGCGCAGCTCTCACGGCTGCTAAGATTCCCTTAGCAAGTTCCTTGGTATAGGATCCTGTTCGGACCCAATTGACATCCATTACGCCAGCATGCTTTTCACATGCGCACGACCCAAAACGTTTGGTCAAAATGTTGCAAAAACCTGAAAACGAGCTTCGAAAAATGAGGCATTTTCCAACAGGCAAACCATTGTCAGCTTTGCATCCGGTTTGGCAAAGAAACACTTCTGATTCAAATTCTAAACCACAGTGCTTCAAAACATGCTTGGTTTCATCTCTCTTCCAAATGTTATTGTTCCTTGGGAGTTCAAATGATCTCGAATTCCCCAGAGTCAAATACTTAGGCACAGCTTTCATGATGCCTTCCCATGCAACATCGGCGTCACTCAAACCTCCAGTTCCAAAATTCTTCAACGGTGAGCCTGAGCTACATGGTGTAGAGGCATGCACATGAATCCAGCGATACCCAAGTTGAGCTTGGACCTCTACAAACTGCTTCACTCGTGCAAGCATTGCATCGGTCTCAACCTCTTTCACAACTCCAACATAGGGCATTCGAGCAACTCGACATGCATCACGAAGAGCTGAATTCGTGCCACAGCACACTTCCACAAACGCAATCTCCTGTTTGTTGGACACAACATCATTGATCAGCAGAAGGTCATTGACTGACCGAAGATCCCTGGCAGGTACTTCCACAGCCTCAAAACCCAAGCTTGCACGATGACGTAGGAAGTCTTTCGTGCTCAAGCACTTTGTAAACAGGTCAGCCACATTCTCAGTCCCTGCTCGGTGCTCGATCTCGAGTTCTCCAGAAGCCATTTTGGATTTCATCCATGCCAAACGAATCTCCACATGCCTGCTTCTCTTCGGAATATCTTGACCAACAAGCAATTGCAATGCAGAAGAGCTATCAGATTCAAGCAAAATCTTCGGCACACTCTTCGGTTGCATCTCTCCCAAACCAACATAGACCCTCTGACAGAATTGGCTGAAAGCCACACTTTCTTGAGATACAGCTTGCAGTGCATAGAGCTCGGCTTCGCAAGACGAAAGTGAAACTGACTGTTGTTGGCGTGCAATGGATCGCACAAGTCCACCTTCGCAGAAAACCACACCACCTGTAATCCCCTTTCTGCCATTGAATCTATATGGTGCAAAGGAAGCATCTGAAAAAGAGTGCAGAATGCAATGTCGTGCAGCTCCAATCATAAGTTCCTCATACTTCGGCGATGGAAGCCGCAGACAAGTTCCCACATCTCCATGCAAAAAACGTAGCAAAGCTTTGATTGCCATTTCAGTACCATGCGTAGGAGCAGCTTGCTGTGAGCCTATCAAGCTAAGAAACAATTTCAGATCATGCCGTGACTGTGCCATCCATAGCAGTTTCCCAAGTGCTCTCCGAAACCTTGAGTACGCTGCAGCCGTCAGTGGCTGTTGCATGCTTTTGTCCGTCAAGGCTCTTTCAAGCACTGCTGCAACATCAGGCACGGTGTTAGATCCCTTGTTCACACTGAATTCCACAAAGGTTGTATCCAGAAACTTCGGGTCAACACCAATTGACAATGAATCATCCGTTGCTCCTCGTTGAATTCTTCTCCCAATAAAAGTCAGTGCACCTCCACCTTGCTCGGCGGGTAGGATCACGCCAGTCTCTTTCAACGGGACTGCTTTCCCAATTGCTTTCTCAACCAGCTTCTCACTACGTGCAGTTTGACAACAAAGAAGAAGATCATCAACATAGGCTACCAACAATGCAGTTTCTCCATGCACAATACCCTGGTAAATGCAAGGTTCAACTTCATCCGAAACAAGGCCAACTCCTCGAATGGAGTCACTGAGCAAATTCAACCAATGCAGTGACGCATCTCGAAGACCATTCAGCGCTTTGTAGAGCAAGAGATATGCAGGAGAACCATCCATCATAGAGACAGATAACGGTAGCTTGAGGACGATGACAAGACCACGAGGTAGAGGAGAATGCATGAATGCGTGTGAAACATCAAGACCTTTAAGTCGTAGAGCTCGTCTCGAAGCCAGTGACAACACGAAATGCAAGCCCTCAATACTTGGAGTGGGGCTAGAAATTCCTAATTTTCGTGCAGAGACACCTTTGTTGATGTCTTTGGCCACGATCCTAACTCTGACCCTTGTCTCACTCTTGTATGCTGACACCCAACGGCTTGGGATCACACGCATGTTTGGGTTCTTTTTCCCGAGAGCGCCTGCGAAGGGTTCTTCGTAAAAAAGCAGCCGTTATACTACATCTTCACACCTTCACATCTGCTGATCTACATCTTCACACCTTCACACCTGCAGATCTAGATCTTCACAACTTCACACCTGCAGATCTAGATCTTCACACCTTCACACCTGCAGATCTAGATCTTCACACCTTCACACCTGCAGATCTAGATCTTCACACCCTCACATCTGGACATCTAGACCTTCACACCTGCAGATCTGGATCTTCACCCTCACACCTGCAGATCTAGATCTTCACACCCTCACATCTGCAGATCTAGATCTTCACACCTTCACATCTGCAGATCTAGATCTTCACACCCTCACACCTGCAGATCTAGATCTTCACACCCTCACACCTGCAGATCTAGATCTTCACACCCTCACATCTGCAGATCTACATCATCACATCCTCACATCTGCAGATCTACATCTTCACACCCTCACATCTGCAGATCTACATCATCACACCCGCACACCTGCAGATCTAGATCTTCACACCCTCACACCTGCAGATCTAGATCTTCACACCTTCACATCTGCAGATCTCTTCTCGCTCTTCTTCTATTCTCTCTTAAGGCGGGGGCGGTGCCGCCGGAGCGCCACGAAACGCAACCCTTTCGCACGAAATGGACGTTGGATGTCCAAAACCTAGGTAAAATTGCGATTTTGAAGCGTCGCCGGCAACCCTTTCGCACGAAATGGACGTTGGACGCCAAAAACTGAGGAAAAATTGCAACTTTTATTGGTCGCGCGCAACCCTTTCGCACGAAATGGACGTTGGACGTCAAAAACTGAGGAAAAATTGCAACTTTTAGGTCGCGCGCAACCCTTTCGCACGAAATGGACGTTGGACGTCAAAAACTGAGGAAAAATTGCAACTTTGAGGTGTCGCGCGCAACCCTTTCGCACGAAATGGACGTTGGACGTCAAAAACTGAGGAAAAATTGCAACTTTGAGGTGTCGCGCGCAACCCTTTCGCACGAAATGGACGTTGGACGTCAAAAACTGAGGAAAAATTGCAACTTTTATTGGTCGCGCGCAACCCTTTCGCACGAAATGGACGTTGGACGTCAAAAACTGAGGAAAAATTGCAACTTTGAGGTGTCCCGCGCAACCCTTACGCACGAAATGGACGTTGGACGTCAAAAACTGAGGTAAAATTGCCATGGACGCTTTCGTTTGTGTAAAAGTGCCTGTGTGTAAAAGCGTCTGTGTGTAAAAGCGTCTGTGTGTAAAAGCGTTTGTGTGTGAAAGTGTGTGTGCGTGTGTAAAAAGCGTGTGTGTAAAAGCGTCTGTGTGTAAAAGCGTCTGTGTGTAAAAGCTTCTGTGTGTAAAAGCGTCGTGTGTGTAAAAGCGTGTAAAAGCGTGTGTGTAAAAGCTTCTGTGTGTAAAAGCTTCTGTGTTGTGTGTAAAAGTGTCTGTGTGTAAAAGCTTCTGTGTGTAAAAGCGTCTGTGTGTAAAAGCGTCTCTGTGTGGCGTCTGTGTGTGTAAAAGCGTCTGTGTGTAAAAGCTCTGTGTGTAAGAGCTTCTGTGTGTAAAAGCGTCTGTGTGTAAAAGCGTCTGTGTGTAAAAGCGTCTGTGTGTAAAAGCTTCTGTGTGTAAAAGCGTCTGTGTGTAAAAGCGTGTGTGTGTGTAAAAGCGTCTGTGTGTAAAAGTCTGTGTGTAAAAGCTTCTGTGTGTAAAAGCTTCTGTGTGTAAAAGCGTCTTTGTGTAAAAGCGTTTGTGTGTAAAAGCGTCTGTGTGTAAAAGTCTCTGTGTAAGCGTCTGTGTGTAAAAGCCTCTGTGTGAAAGTGTGTGTGTGTGTACAAGAAAAGCGTGTGTGTGTGTGTATGTGTGTGTGTGTGGGTGTAAAAGCTTCTGTGTGTAAAAGTCTCTGTGTAAGCGTCTGTGTGTAAAAGCCTCTGTGTGTGAAAGTGTGTGTGTGTGTAAAATAAAAGCGTGTGTGTGTGTGCGTTTGTGTGTAAAAGCTTCTGTGGGTAAAAGTGTCTGTGTGTAAAAGTGTCTGTGTGTAAAAGCGTCTGTGTGTAAAAGCGTCTGTGTGTAAAAGCCTCTGTGTGTAAAAGCGTCTGTGTGTAAAAGCGTTTGTATGTGAAAGTGTGTGTGTGTGTGTAAAAGCATCTGCGTGTAAAAGCGTTTGTGTGTAAAAGCCTCTGTGTATGACACAGGTTATTTCATTTTATTATGGAAAATCCCACATAAATGGCCCAAAAAGATCGGTACCATGATGCTGTAAATCACACATGTGACAAGACTTCACTAGTGAAATGTCTGCAAACGTTTGCACAAAAAAAAGGTCCAATACCATAATGCAGTAAATGACACGCGTTATCTCATTTTATTCTGGGAATATCCCACAGAAACTATCAAAAAAGCTCGGTACCATGATGCCGCGTATGACACATGTCATTTCATTTTAGTATGGAAAATCCCACATAAATGGCCCAAAAAAGCTCGGTACCATGATGCTGCGTATGACACATGTTATTTCATTTTATTACGGAAAATCCCACGTAATTGGCCCAAAAAAGATCGGTACCATGATGCTGTAAATGACACATGTGACAATACTTCACTAGTGAAATGTCTGCAAACGTTTGCAACAGAGCTCGATGCCATCATGTGCTTGATGTCAAAAACAGAACAGTTTGAGTTCAGGACCAAAAAATGTCATATAGAGACACTCTTCAAAAGCTTCTGTGTGTAAAAGCCTCTGTGTATGAAAGTGTGTGTGTGTGTGTGTAAAAGCATCTGCGTGTAAAAGCCTCTGTGTGTAAAAGCGTCTGTGTGTAAAAGGGTCTGTGTGTAAAAGGGTCTGTGTGTAAAAGCGTTTGTGTGTAAAACTGTCTGTGTGTAAAAGCTTCTGTGTGTAAAAGCATCTGCGTGTAAAAGCTTCTGTGTGTAAAAGCGTCTGCGTGTAAAAGTGTCTGTGTGTAAAAGCGTCTGTGTGTAAAAGTCTCTGTGTGTAAACGCGTCTGTGAAAGCGTCTGTGTGTAAAGGAGTCTGTGTGTAAAAGCTTCTGTGTAAGAGCGTCTGCGTGTAAAAGTGTCTGTGTGTAAAAGCGTCTGTGTGTAAAAGTCTCTGTGTGTAAACGCGTCTGTGAAAGTGTTTGTGTGTAAAAGCGTCTGTGTAATTTCACAACTTTCCCCTCCATAGCTCATATCAAATTCACCAACCATTCACCGACTATTTTTTAGGACTACCATACTCAGAGCTGCTTGAAGGACGTGTTTTTCGCTCTCGGGCCAACCGTCGTCTAGCTCTTCAATGCATCAACCTCTGCTTGGCCTATCACCTTTCCCGCTCCACATTTCTCCAAATTAGCAATCTCTTCCTTCATGCCTTCAAAGCCTAAATCAGCATTAAGTTGCATTAACGAGCTGTCATCAATCACCTCATCGGGCTTCCACACCAAAACATTAGTACCACCTAGCTTCACCTTCACGCAAGTATGGTCACGTTCTGGCATAAATTTGATTGAATTCAACTCATCGTCAAACAACTCGGGGCTTGTTGCAATTGCCCTTTCTGGTCCAGCTTCAAGGCTCCACAAAACTGGTCCTACTGATTGACATGCATCATCCACCAAAAGCAAATCAAGAGTCATGGGTTGCCCGGAGGCTCTCTCACGCTCCATCTCAGCTTCTAATTCTTCTACCAGTTGCTCAGCTTCTCTTTTAGTTCCTCCAGTCTCTTCCACATCCATTTCAACCTGACCTTCTGTCGTACCGCCAGCCGGAGCTGGGTCTCGCTCAGTATCAACCTCCATATCCTCAAAATGCACTTGCAACCTTTCCCTACTCACCTCAACACTCTCTGGACTACCCACTGCAACACTTGGTGAATTCTCAGCATCAAATGCCGCTCTTCTCCGCTTGCAGTCGGCGTTGTGCCGAATTCCAGGGGCTACCATTCCAGAGTCACATGCTGGGCATCTCGGTGTTTTGGGAAAAACTCTAACTTCAGGCATAGATTCTGCTGGTGAAGTTGCAGGTGATGTTGGGACAACTGAGGGTGACTTAGACACAACAGCGGGTGTCTTTGGTTCTGCTTTCGCTGTTGCCGGTGTTGGCAAAGGTGGTTGATGGGCAATTTTGATACCAGTGGAACGCTTTGGCACAGGAGTTTCACTTGGTCGCTTCTTTGGCATTGGCCTCCTAGTGTTGTCAGGTTCCTTCATTTCCCTAACAAGTTCACTGGGAGCTCCATCTGGGTATTCAACGATGTCATCGCGTGCATCGCGCGGTTGTCGCGGTGGTTCAAGTGGGGGCCTATCACCTACTGAACGTGCAGGTGTTGGTGCAATTGCTGCTGGGGGCGCGTTTGGAGGCGCTTGCATATGCACATCTTGACTCTCCGCAACTTGAACATCCGCACCTTCAACTTCCACAAACAATTGATCACCTATCATGTGTTTCCATGCAATGGGTGTGATTGGTCTCACATTCCGTGCAGCAAAACGTTTCAAAACCAACTCTCCATCAATTCGCAATGCACCCTGAACAACAGGACCTGTGTCTAAACCTGAATGCACAAAACATGCTTCAATGCTTCTCGTCTCGTTTGGTGACTGTGCACGAAGACTGTCTGGCAATTCAGCTAACACTGTTGAACCGAACATTGCAAAACTTGGTTTTGATAACTTCCGTTGCGTTGAGTATTCAAGAGGAGAAAAATCTGACCCATGTGCATTTGAAAAATGATTGTGACTCAATGCAATATACGTGCAAACATCTGACAAACCACGTGCAGAAAAGTTCACATCAGCACCACCTTCGTTCATCTCAGCTCGAAGAACAGCCAATGACTCCTTCAACCTTCTGACTGCTCGCTCGGCTCCACCATTGGATTGGTGCTGTTGAGGGCGTGCACGACGCACCATGAATGTGTACTTCTCCGAACTTGTCCCTACTAATTTTGAAACCGCTCTTTCTGCATCCGTATGCAACACAACTGAACTTGTTGAAGATGATAACCCAAAGTGGTCTAACCATTTGCAGACCTGGCCTTTGACCTTCCTTGCATCAGTGGCTGTTGCAACTACGAATCCAATGCAGTTAGTAGCTAATTCCGTAAGGACCAAGATTTTGATGGTATTCTCTGACTCTTCATCAACTACTTCTCCACGTGTTGTTAAGAATGCAAAGTCCGCTTGGACCTCAGTCTCCAACGAACCCTCCTTTCTCCTTCTGTGATGAAAAGTAGATTTCCCACGTGCACAGATCGTGCATCTTGGGTCATACGGAACGTGTCCTTGAAGACGATGTCGCTCTAAGTCAGATGCAGCCGCACGTGAAAGTGGATTCAAACTGTTGCTACTTGCAGCAAAAATTTCTGGAATAGGATGAGGAGGTTCCAAACCCTTGGAAACAGTCAATTGGGATTCTGAAGACCATGCTGGTTCTAATTTGATCCATGGGCACCCTGCATAGTAAATGCAACCCTCAACTGTCCTACCAGTTTTCACATCTTTGACATGAAACCCATCAGGTCCTTGATTGAATTCCCAACCACATTCACACAACGTCGTCGTAGACATGATGTTGTGACTAATTCCACCTACCAAACATTTCAATTTGGCAGATTTGTAGTCAGGTACCCAATCTTTGTCCCTACCAGTGCGAAAACCGACCCAAACAGTGATTGTTGCAGTACCGTCGATGTCAACCTTACTTCCATTGGCAGCACGAAATTGCTCATGTTTCATGTCAGCTACCCATGCACCATATGCATTCACGGAAGAAGTTGCCATGACAGTTGCAGATGCACCTGAATCCAGTAACCACCAAAACTCTGACTGTCCATCATTCCAGAATTCTGACAAAAGTGGATCCAAAACTGGCATGTACCTACGAAGTTCATGCGAGGCCGAAACAGTATCATGCACATTCAAAAACGTTGAGGTTGCAGTTCTGTTTAAAACAACTCTGCTGTTGACATCGGAAACCAACCCTTGGGAAAACTCTGCAGCATCATCTGTGGAACCTTCACCTTGCAAACCTAAAAACCATGGCTCATGCAGATTTGGAGGTGTCGTGCAACTGGATTCTTGTTGAAGAAGTCCACAGAGGAATCCTGAGTCCTCAGTTCCTGCACCACAACCAAACCAGCCAAAGTTGAGATCCCACAAACAGTGGCGTTCGTCACTGTCTTCATCACTGCTGCTAAAATCAATTTCATCCCCTAAATTCCCAGGTTGATCAAAAACAACTGAACATGCATCTGTTTCAGCAAAAACGAGTTCTGGATCATCAAAAAACTGTGCAGGCAAAATTTCTGAAAACGGTGGCAAACTCTCAAAAAGATGTGTCATCTTCTGCAACATCTGGTGGTGTCTGTCCAGCGCTCTTCCTAATTGCCAATCCTGAAATTCACAGTTGTCACATTGGCACATAGGTGGCCCTACATTAAAAGGACATGATAAACCACTTGCAGAAACAACACAAACACTGTCTCCCCAAGAGCTATGACTGTTACTGCTGCCAAGCTCATCCATTGCTTCTTGCAAAACTAAACCGGTGGAAATTTCCCCAAAAATTCTTCCAATTAAGGGGCTCAAAACCAATGACTGAATTTCACTATTCTCGGGTCGCTGACTACTGCTTGCATACTCTTGCTGGGATTCTTGACCAGTCCAGGTCCAATCCTCTGTCCATTGTCCGTCAGTCCAGTCAGCTGTCCAACCCTCATTCCAGTCACTCCAGGTTTCATTCCACACCTGTGACGCTTGCAGCCACGTTTGGTCACTCCACCATGACCCATCGTCTTGATACCACTCGTCCATTCCATCGGTTTCCTCTGCATAACCGAGTTCATTCATTTTTCCTTTCTTTCCAAAACCTTTACCTTTTGCCTTGCCTTTGCTCTTTCCTTTTGTCTTTCCTTTGCCTTTGATCACCCCTTTCCCGTCGCCCTTGCCCTTTACACTCTTGTCTGGGCAGTTGGCCGAGATGTGACCAAATTTCTGGCACTTGAAACAACGCACTTTTGTCAAATCAGCATCACACATGCTTGCACCATGCTTCCTACTCCCGCATTTCGTGCACCTATGCCCTGAGTTTCCTACTGCATCCAAATTCCAATCCCCATTACCATCGCTAGTTGTCATGTCATAGTACTCCGCTGCACCTTCAGACTCATTCCCTAGCTGGTACAACTGTTTCTTGGGTTGGAATTCTGCAAAAGCCCTTTGTTGCTGTTCCCATCTCAACGCTGCAGCTCTAAAACTTTGGTACGTCTCCCCACTGGTATGATGCAGACAAAACGTTCTGACACTTTCAGGCAGTGACCTCAACAACACTGCAACTAAGTCTGCCTCTGCAACTTGCAGCCCAGTGGCATCAATTGAACTTGCAAGAGTACCCAAGAGCTTGCCATAGCGTGCATTCTCATAGTCGATCTTCCGGATGGTGTCCGTCACAACAGTGCTTGGGCTTGTCTCACTGGCATGCAAACTGAAACTCTTATGCGCAAGGGCCGTGCGAAAACTCAATGCTTCACTGCGGGTTCTCAAACTGTATTCCATGGTGAGTTGTCTTATCAATTCAAACCCATTTGAACTCTGCAAATCAGGGTTTACTCCAACATCTGAACTCAACAGGTTGACCCCTTCTGAGTAGGCATTAATTAGAGTTACCGTTCGAGGGTGTCCATGGAAAGCAGCCTTCAGAATTGCCATCAGTCTCCTGCTTCTAGCTCTCTGTGCAGGACTTAATTCTTGCCATTGCAGAGCTGTCGGCCACCTGCACGCCTGTTCTATCTCTGAACCAAACTCCAGGGATGCTTGCATCGACCACGCTACCAAATCCCCAATATAGGTTGACCATCCCAAGATCTCGAGCTCTCTGTTACTCCATTTCGTTGTCTCGGGTGTCGGTGGATTACCTATCCATTTTTCTGAGCGTGCAAAAACGTCTAACGTGCCATCCCCATTGGTTCCTACGTGCATTGGATTGTATCCATTTGGGAACATACCATCCCTTTGACCAAACAACTCAGGCACACCCCTCACTTGGTTCACTTGCTCTCCCAATGCCTGTCTCAACCTCAGCACTTGCATAGGGTCCAAACCTTGCGTCATCCTAAGGATTTCCTGCATTCGTTCATTCTGTGGTGTTACACCGCCAACATTCGGTCCTTGACAACCTGTCAGTCCTTGTCGTTCCAGTCCTACCTGACCTAGACCTTGACTCAAGTTCTGTCCTTGACCTGAAACACATGGCATTCCTTGACCACAGCCTTGACCTGAACATGCAGTTCCTAAACATGCACCTTGCTGAACTCCACAGCCTGTGCAACCTTGAAATCCTTGACATCCTTGTTGAAAACCTTGGCATGCACCCTGCTGAACTCCACAGCCCGTGCATCCACTAAAACCTTGACATGCACCTTGTTGAAACCCACAACCTGTGCAACCTGTCAAACCTTGGAAACTTTGTCCATTCAAGCTATTGTTTCTTGGGCTACTTTGGCCATACATTCCGTAATTCCTCGGATCCATAAAACCTCCATGTCTTCTTTCAGGACCATACCCAGTCGTCATCGGCAGCATCTGCGGACCAGCAACTAAGGTCCCGGCACCAACTAAGTTCCCAGCTGTCGTGCCTAGAATTCCTACTCCTGCCTGACCTGGGGCACCTGCATTTACATTACCGGTTGGCGAAGTCGCTTCAGCACCATTCGCTTGACCTGCTTCTAGCCTAGTCGGCGAACCTGGTTGCATCGGCATTCCTAATCCTGGTGGTTGCATCTCAGCTCCTGAATTACCTCCTCCCTGGATCATCTTACTCGCGTCCTACGCGTGAGCCGAAGCTCCGCTACCATGCGAAAATTCAGGCTTACGACCACTAGCCGCGTCGCTCGCGAACGCCAAACCTACGCGTTGGGGTCCGAGCCTAAGCGGCGATGCCGATGAATAAACTTGCAAACACACGCAAGTCAAAAACCCACAAATTCTCACTTGACCTCGCTCTCACCTTTTTCTCGCAACACACAAAACAAGCAAAGGAAACTTGTCCTGGCTCTGTCGGCCACTGTGCAGTGTTGTCTTTGTTTTTCTTTTATTCTGTCGTGCAACATGCTTGAACCAGGCACGTGCATACATGCACATTGTTCTCCAGAGTTTGTTGCAAATTCCAGCTGAAGCAAAAAACGAAAATAAACTCATCCACTTCCACATGCATTTGCACATGTTGCAAATGCATCATTCCAGTATTCTGCAAAACGACGCCAGTCCAGAAAAATAAACGTTCTCCACAAAAACCATCTCAACCATGTTCAAAAACGTTGACATGCAAAACCTGTTGAAATAAAGTGCAGTTTGGAAGTTGTTGTTGTCGAGCAAATACATCATGCGAGGCAAAACAAATTCCAAACAATTTCCAAAAACATCATTCTCACACTCAACGTCCAAAAAACACATTCTCCAAAAAGGTTGTTCTCCACGAAAACGTTCTCAACCGTCAATGAAACTTGTCCAGACATGATGGCATCATGCAGCTTTCCAGAAAACACCAAAAACAATGACTTGTACCTCGTCCGTAGGCGAGACTTGGCCAAAACAAATCTCATCACATCAGCCAGCTATTTGCTTGTAAATTCCAGAGCCAAATGCAGTACGCATTCCAGTCCAAACATAGTCACAGCACACCGGGTATATCCATATACTTTCATAAAAATCTAATTCGTTTGCCTTCCACAATGCCATGATCTAAAATCTAACTCTTTATTTAAACTTCCACCCCCTTCTTGCCTTCCACAGTGCCATGATCTAAATTCTAACTCTTTATTTAAATCTTCCCCCCCTGCCTTCCACAATGCCATGATCTAAAATCGAACTCTTCATTTAAACTTCCCCCCTTGCCTTCCACAATGCCATGATCTGAATTCTAATTCTTTATTTGCACTTCCTCCCCTGCCTTCCACAATGCCATGATCCAAAGTCAGACATTTTCTTTAAACTTCCCTCCGCTTGCCTTCCACAATGCCATGGTCTAAAATCCAACTCTTGTTTTTAAAACTTGAGTCTAAAATCTGAGTTTTTATGAACTTCCCCCTCCCTTGCCTTCCACAATGCCATGATCTAAAATATAACTCTTTATTTATAGTTCCACTCTTGCCTTCCACAATGGCATGATCTAAAATCGAACTCTTCAAAATTTCCCCCCTGCCTTCCACCATGCCATGGTCTAAAATCTAACTTAAACTTCCCCCCGCTTGCCTTCCACAATGCCATGATCTAAATTCCAATTCTTTGTTTAAATTTCATCCCCCTGCCTTCCACAATGCCATGATCTATCTAACTCTTTATTTAAACTTCCCTCCTTGCCTTCCACAATGCCATGATCTAAATTCTAACTCTTTATTTGAACTTCCCCCCCTGCCTTCCACAATGCCATCTAAATTCCAACTCTTTTTTTACACTTCCCCCCCTTGCCTTCCACAATGCCATGGTCTAAAATCCAACTCTTTATTTTAAAACTTTGATCTAAAATTTGACTTTTAATAACTTTCCCCTCCCTTGCCTACAGTAAGCAAAAACCAAGAAACACGACAAGAACACCAGGGGGCCAATTCAGAAGGACCTTCAAAGCCTCCAAGCCTCCTCAAGGTACCTTAAGGTCGCTTCGAGCGTTGAAGCCTTGGCTGAAGCCTTTGAAGCACCTTAAGGGAGCTTCGAAGGCTTCGAAGGCACGTTAAGGGGGCTTCGAAGCCTTCCTCAACGGACCTTCCAATTCAATTTCTCAAGCTCCCCCCTTAAGGTACCTTCCTGAAGGGCCTCTCACCGACTGCCTGGGGGCAGTCGTGTGGAAGGCAAGAGAATTAGATTTCAGATCATGGGTATTGTGGAAGGCAAGGGGGGAAGTTGAAATAAAAGTTAGAATTTAGATCATGGTATTGTGGAAGGTAAGGAGGGGGAAGTTCAAATAAAGAGTTAGACTAGCCGTGACTAGCCACTGTGTCCCCTGGCAAATCGATTTTGTGGGTGTTTTGTTTGGGCTCCGGCCCCGTTTTTGTTGTGTCTTGTTTTTTGTTGTTTGTTTTGCTGTTTCCTCTGGCGAAACGCAAGTCTGGCTGGGGGATTTGCGGGTCGTCGTGGTTTGGTGGTTTGTGTTTTGTTTGGTTTTTAGACTTCGATTTGCCTGCTCCTTTGGACCAACTGTGTCCTTGTACAAACGTCTTTTTAACAGCTTATGCTCATGTAAGGACCGAGCCTTAGTGCGACATCGGCCAAACTCGAGGAAAAAAAAGTTCAAATAAAGAGTTAGATTTTAGATCATGGCATTGTTCAAGGCAGGGGGATGAAATTGAAACAAAGAGTTGGAATTTAGATCATGGCATTGTGGAAGGCAAGCGGGGGGAAGTTTAAGTTAGATTTTAGACCATGGCATGGTGGAAGGCAAGGGGGAAATTTAAATAAAGAGTTGGAATTTAGATCAAACATTAGCAGCGCTTTGCTGCTGATTCTGTTCTTTCTTGTTCTCCGCGATGGTCTCAAGAGGGCCAACATCAGAAAACAGTGACAAATTGCATCTGCAAGCGAAAGCAACACAGTTGATGCCTGTCGCAACGCTGTTTGTGCTGCTGCTTGAAGTGGTTCAGCTCGCGTGCCAGAACCTGCAATAGATTCCTCCACACATGTTGTTTCCTTTGTGACCCTAGAAACTGGGGCACAAAGGACTTTGAACCTGCTGCGGCCAAAACCTTCCCCCATGGTACTAAGTACCGCCCCACTCCCGACAGAGAAGCTTTCAATCACAAGACTTTGAGACTTCAGATCCAACCCGTAAATGCGAACCAAACACCATGTCCAGCCACCAACTAAGTAATGATCTAAAATCTAACTCTTTATTTATAGTTCCACTCTTGCCTTCCACAATGGCATGATCTAAAATCGAACTCTTCAGTTCCCCCCTTCCCTTCCACAGCGGTTGCTGAAAGGAAGCCCAACAGCCGCCAAGCTAGGATGTGCGTTTTCCCACAGCGCGGAGCGTACAGTTGATGAACTTGGCCTACTTTCCCCTGAAAACCGTAGAAATTTGCGGAAAAACATGGCCAGCGTATAGTGTATAGTTGGTTCAATTCGATAAAAAACTATACTAAAAAAATCTTTCTTAGAATGTTAGCCACACCGCGCAGTGTTTAAGAGCACTGAACCGTCTGGCCCGCAACACCAAAAATAGTGTTCTCGCCACAGCGCGGTGGGTTTGTTGGGCTCTTTGTTTGTGCGATTATTTTACAGATTCCATTTGTTCGCGTGGCGGGCGCAGCACTTGAGAACCCCGTACGGCCATCTAAAAGGTTGAAGCGCGGCAGGCGCAGCGCTTGGGAACCCTGTACGGCCATCTTAAAAGTTGAAGCGCGGCAGGTGCAGCGCTTGAGAACTCCGTGCGGCCATCGAAAAGGTTGAAGCGCTGCAGGCGCAGCGATGTTAAGGGTGTGTTGATGCTATTGCAACTAAGAAGTGAATTCCAATTTGAGGATGTGACCTGAGGCAAAATTTCTTTTGATGGCTATCAGTTCAAAAGTGAAACTGCAACATTTAAGCTTCTGTCGATGGGGCGCGGGGATTTTAAACATACGTCAAAATCTCATCTTAGATTTGCAACTGCAAGTCTGGAGTCTGGAAGCGCAAACATCGATGATTCCCCTTTGCAGGAGGCACTCTTGGGAATGCCGATGTCGGGATTCTCCACAGGAACTGTAGAAAAAGCGCCTTGCACAGATCTGCGGTCAGATCCAACGCTCCTTCCAAAATTCCTACAGAACTACGCAGGCGGACGCGTACGTCAACCACGCACACCAAACACAAGCGCAGCGCGTAAGTCCCTAAACTAATTAAACTAAAGCAATGTCGTGTCAAAAGGATTGTTTCTCCCTCGACTCCCACATGCTGACGTCAAGCTCCTTCTTTTCGCTCCAGACGCAACACGATCAGTCAAAGGAAAACACAAACACAGCAAGCAAACAAACACAACAAGAAGCACAAAAGAAACGACGAGTTCCCTCTGTCGATCTGTCTTATGTCAAGTTATGTGACACAGCAGCTTCTGTTCATTAAATGAACTTCTGACACCAGTCCTTCGAGCCGATGTCTCAACTGGTAAACTCGATTCCAGGTTTCCAGTTAACAAACCTCAAGTTCTTCAAATAAAGGTTTGTTGAAACTATTCCAGCTGCTAGAAGTCTACAAAACTCAATTTTACTAGATGAATTCAAAATCATCGAAACACTTCCAAAAGTTCTCAAATCAAACTGGTTCTCATCCAAACGTGAATAACCAGCTTATTAGTCAAAAGCTGACTAACTTCTCAAGAACGAAGTGATTCACACAAGGTGTCTGTACAACCTTCTTCTGGCCACAAAACATAGTCAGAACACAAAGTTCTTTCTCCAAATCAGTCTTCCACATAGAGATAGCATCTCACAGCTTCCAATCTCAATGGAGAATAGAATGTTCTATTCGACATTGTCAATGTAGGTCAGCTAAATACAGTTGTATCGCTGAAGTCTTTCGACCACTGTAATAGCCAATCCACAATGTAGATCAAAGTCGTGTCAAAACAATGTCGTCCTCATAGGGATAACCAAAGTCACCTCAGGAACGATAAAAGGCACACCATAAGATCAAGTGTATGATCCACAGGCCACGATGACGATGATGTAGGTATTGTCCTCACAATACCGAAACATCTCATCACAAAACTCTCAGACAAATAAGATGCCCAAATATGATCATTGCCTTCACAATGTCAATGCATCTCAAGGTCCAAGTTCAAAACATAGTAGGTTCTCTCCATCAGATATTTCCAGCTAACTTAAACTCTTCTCCAAGAGTTTCTAGCTGTATTCTCATCACTTGGAGAGAATGAGCTTCACAATACACCGTGTCCAGGAACGTCGTGGACACAAGAAATAATCTCGATGTCAAACCAATGTAAGTATCTTCAGTTCAGGCAATAAGCCGTACCAGACTCAAATCGAATCCAGAATAAGATGTAGAACTGATCCATATAGCACAATCACTGGTCAACACTGATCAATGACATCATCCTGATGTCAGAAATGATAAGTCCGAAGACCAATAGAATATTGTGACAGAGGATGGTCACATACAAGATTCCTTCCGTAATAAGTAGAGTGTCCTCTACCTCTTTCATGACTTCTTGCAGTAACCTTCCACATATCCTCTGTGCATAAACTATACAACCAATGATGAATGGCATGTCGCTTCACCCTTACCCAAAGGGTGCTCACACAGGGTGTCAAATTTCCATACCCCCTTTCGACATGACATCTCATCCACTCACTCGCTTCCAGATACGGATACCAACCAAATATCCGCAGAAAATGTTCACGTTCCAGATCATATCCATGATCAAAAGATATCCAAAGAAGTACGTGTACTTCCAAAACTCACGGTAGATGATAAAGCATCATCCAAAACTCATCTTGTTCGACTCATGCATAATGTCGTAACTTCCAAATTCAAAATCTTCTCTGTCGCGAAAGTCAGGTGTTGGAATACCAGACTCAGTCCAAAGACTCTTAAAGTCTTTCCAGTACTAAGCTCGTCTTCCAAAATCCAGTTCCTCGGATAAACCATGGCGTCGATAACGATATATCTACAGTGCTGTTGTTTTCCCACAACAAACAAAACAACAACAACAGAACAAAACAAACACACACACACACACGAGACCCAAGACGAAACCTAACGTCGCACAATCGGAGTCAACGCGAAAACAAAGGCCAACTGTTTCAGCTAATCCGCACCTTCGTGTAGAAGGTAGGCGTGTGAAAAGAAAACGCAAGAAAAATGATATCACTCATGCAACTCATCTCAAATTCAAAGCAAGTGAAGTACAGTTCACAGTCACTGCACAACAAATTCAAAATATTCTGAATGAAAATCTCTCACAGTCAGGGTCAGGACTAGCTAAGATTGGCACAGAATGAGGAAGCGGTGAGGGACATTTTGACAAAACATCTCTCACAGCTTCATCATCGCATAGATCGCTGTCCCCCTTTCAACGTCTGATCCATCCTAAAGATCTCGGAGGTGTGATATGTCTTGTTTGAGTCTATATCATGACATGAGAGTGCGATATGTCTGCAATCATGGCATCAGATTCCCCGGAAGATTTTTCCGATTACTTAAACTCAGATTCCGTCCGAGTCTCTTCCCAGGTTCTCATCATGTGCCATGACAACAAAAATATACCAAATGTTTGCGAAAACAACCACAACATCAAGTTTCATGTTCCAAGCAACAAAACTCAAGTCATGTACACAACAACTCAAACATGAGAAATACCGCAATCAAGCCAATCAAGAACAACTTCAACTTTTCTTCATGATGTCTCCCTCAGATCTGCTAGCAACTCCGAGTTCTGAATCCCTTCAAGAACGTTGCTCTCGCTATCGTCATTGAGAGACATATGACAACAAAACAGACCTCAAACAACCAAAATATGCAGACAGAACTATCTCTCCTGCGTCAGTCGGCGTCTCTCGCCCCCTTTTAAACTCAAACTCGATGTCTTCGCTCAGCCATGCCGTCATTTCTGAAAACAACAAGTGAACCTCGAGCTGACAAAATCAACTATTCTCTTGTCGTTAGACCAGGCGAATTCCAGTGCCTTTGGCACTCTGCTCAGGGATAGATATCAGGGATATACCCTGCGGTATTCCCGCGTCCCCTGAATCTGCATATACCCCAGAGGGGAGAACGCTGCTGTCCCCGTCAGAGGATCGTGACGTGGTGTGGGTGAAACAGATCTGATACGCCCCGTGACCTCCTCGATCACCTGAGTAGGTGGCGACTTCATGTCTTTCACCTCCAAAGCCAGGGGATAACTCATTGGCACTTCGCCCATCCTTGCCGGGCTATACCCTGCGAATCGCACCGTCTGCAACGTCGGTGGTGCTGGGATTGCAGGTCTTGGCGGCACCGCCGGCGGCGGTGGGACACTTGGGCCAGGTCCAGCTGGCGTCATAGGTGCCAATGGCGGGTCATACGCTGGAGGTACTTCTGCCGGTGGCGTCCCCCTTTCAATCCTCTCCGCAACCAGCTTCAGGTTTTCCTGTAGCTTGTCCATTGACTCCTGGAGCTGGGTCATGATGTCCTGCAACGATTGGTCTCTCTCCATGCGACCTTTCTTGTTGTCTCTGAGCACGGCCTTCATCGAGACGTCAAGCGACCACTCAACATGCTTCTTCAGTTTGGTGAATTCACCCACGATTGCACCCACCCTGCTGGTGTTGTGGTTCACCCCCGCAGCCAGGGATTCGGATGCACGTGCCATGTTGGTGACGGCTTCTCCAACGGCTTCCAGGGATCTGCAAAGGTCATGCTGCAGAGTATGGGTACTCTTAATGAGAGTCTCAAGTTTGTCCGTCGACCCTTTCAGCGCAGCGACCATGGACGTGATTCCCACAGCCAAGCCTGTGGTAGAACTCAACAAGTCGGCCGCTTCATTGGGATCAAAGGACTCATGATGCCTTCTCAACCTCGGAGATCTCGATCTGTCATCATCTCTTCCAGCATCTCCTTCTTCCTTATCTTCCTTATCCTCTCCATCCACATGGATAGTATCCTGATCTTTCTCTTTCTCGGAATCCGTCTCAGTCACTCCTGTCTGCGCCGGTAGCGCTGGATTCTCAGACACAGGAAACTCTACACCCTCTGTCGATGGAGCTGCTGGGGCTGCTGGAGTTGCGGAAGCTGCCACGTTCGCTGCCATGAATTGCTCGAGTCTCCTAGTCAAGGCCTGATGCACCCGCTGGGATAAGCCGGGCCCCAAGTACAGCTTGGGCATAATCTGCAATTCAACTTGACAATCCCTCTAATGACCATGCAGACCACAGCTCAGCCATTTCATGCCATGCCAAGCACAAACTCTCTCTTGTTCATCCTAAGGTGCGTGACGCACACCTTAACAGATGAATCACACTTCCGACAAAGATCACACTCAATACTACCCCAAGATGCGTGCCACACATCTTGACAGGTAATATGTGATCGACCAAACTCCAATGTCTCAGACAAAACAAAAATAATACAAACCTGTGGCAAACTACAAACTCAATCCAGATCCAACTGCCAATGCATGCACAACTCTTCACAAAACTGCAAAACAGATCACCGTGGTTTCCCGCGCGTATAAAACCCATAGACATGTCATGCAGCAGAAATGAAAACTCATGCAAAGCTCGTGACAGCTGACAGAAAACCACTCAAACTGAGTTCCACAAGTCCAAGTTCCGTCCAGTCCGAAATCGTCCAAAACTCTAAAGCTCCAAGACATCCCAAATTGTCATTTCACTCCAATCTCAGCTTGACAGCTCTTTCATCACCGCTTTTGCATTTCTCCTCGCAGCTAACGTCGGCTTCCAAGCCTAGCACTACCACCCGACCTGGAACCATTAAAAAAAACCTATACATAAAGAGGATATTTCCTCTGTGCTCAGATGATCTGGTGAGCCTCCGTGGAAAACTTGTATAACAAGTTTCCGTACTGGTCAAACTCTACGGATTTCATCGTCCCCTGCCAACGGTATTCGTTGGGCTTATATTTCAAGAGAATCCCCGCCTCGGCTTTCTGGAGATAGCCAATGGCGGTCAACTCGACCTCGACCAGAACGTAGTCTTTGGCACAAAACTCACCCTTGGGACCTTCTGGTGTCCAGTCATTGAAGTACTGAGCACGCTCAACGGCAGCGACCGGGTCTTTTCGTAGTCCAAACCTCTTGGAATATTCGTCAGGCTGAATCTCCTTGCCATTGTTCAAGTCCTCAAACTGCTTAGGAGTCAACGCCAACCAAAGACGAATGGATTCCATTGCCGTCGATGCCATAGTATCTCAAAGCTATCGCGAGGGCAGCTGAAATGCAAAAAAACACTGAGCCAAAGTTGTCTTATAATAAAACAGCAACGGTGGAATGAAACCTATACAAACATGAGAAGTCCAGACAAAATGTCACGTCAAGTCCAGCATAATAGACAGCTCCATACTTCGTCTCTCACTTAGACAGTATGTCGAGCTACAAACTGACAGCACATTTACATTCATTTCAGTCAGTTTCACGTTTCGGAACCTATGCAAGTCGTAATCGCCCCTGCCGTCCAGTTCCCTTTGTTTCTTTCTCTTCTACTTAAATCTGTTCTCTGAGCCTATGCACGTCTGCAATCTAGCTCATGTGTGAACCTTGCAACGTCTTGCAATCTGGTCCACGTTTTGACTTTCTACAACTTTTCTTTTCCTTTTGGAACCTATGCAAGTCGTAATCGCCCCTGCCGTCCAGTTCCCTATGGACCTATGCAGCGCCTCTGCCATCCAGCCCACTTCTTTCTTTTCTGTTGTAAGTCAAAACTCTTCAACTCAAAAGAAAATTGCAAATCTCAAATCCCAGATTCCCTCTCTTGCTTTTCACTCTGAGCAACACGCAAACGCACAAACTACACTACCGCTCTACTTCCTCTCAGGATCCTCTGCAAAGCTCCAATGCTGTAGATCTCGCAAAACTCCATGCCAGCCTTCTGGTAGTACAAGATGTCCACTCAACATGACCCAGGTTCGCAAAGGAAACCCTCCGGGGTCGACCAACATCACAAGCATCTTGTTCTCAAACTACATCTCTACCAAAGGAAATGCCACAACCATCGTAGGCAAACCACACTGGCAATCATCGCTATAAAGACCATAGAGCTCGTCTCACAGCCAAACTCGGCTTGCAGAAACCTCCGTACTCGTCCATCCATATAGAGAGGTACGGTATGATTGCTCTAAGCCAAAAGGGAATACTTGCATTCAAGTTGTCTTCACACAAAGTCCAGTCAGTCTGACAACAACTTCAGAGTATCTACCTGTCTCAGGTACATTGGACCCTCTCTGCATCTGTACCAGGTTTCACACACAACTGCACCAATCCAAAGAACGTAAGTCACACCTGACCTGCCTGCGACTGCATAACTGTTCAGATTCTGGTCAAAGAAAACCATGAAAACAAACTCACAACAAAGTTTCCTGTTTCGTTTCAAAATACAGTTCAAAACAGTTTCCACTTCCTACACAGTTCAGGTCGTTTCCAATGACTCACTACATGTCCCAATCAAACGCACTCACAACTGCAGTTCAAACCAACATCCTTGGCTACCTGATGCATCTGACAAATCAAACCAACTTTCCCAAACAGGCAAACACAGCTCACTCCGTTGTCAACTCACAGCCTCAACACCAAGTTCCACTGTGCCTTCAGTGCCATGACGGTTCCTATCTCTCTCTCTCTCAGCACTCTAGTACCTACACTGCCAGGCAAACACCAATGCTTCAGGCTCCAATCTCAAGGTCACCAGTCAGTGCAAACATCCGTCAAGCTCCACTGCTCCTGCACACTACTGAACCTCAGGTGTTCAATTATTCACGCATTACATTACAAATGTGGCAACTAAACCAAGGTCACTGACAAAGCAAACTCGACCCTCCGTGGTTCTCATGCCAACGTTTCTCCAATCTATGGCAACTAAACCAGGTCACCGACCTTTCCGGGTTCTCATGCCAATCTTTCTCAACTCTGTGGCAACTAAACCAAGGCTACTGACCCTCCGTGGTTCTCATGCCGAACTTTCTCAACTCTGTGGCAACTAAACCAAGGCCAACAACCCTCCGTGGTTCTCATGCCGAACTTTCTCTCTTCAATTGTCATCTCCAGGCATGACGCCAGGCTCAGTAGCACCACGCACTGTGCACTCCGTGCGTCCAGAATCATCTACAACCTGACCAACCTGTCGAGATGTTACTCTTTCTTACTTTCAATATGGACCTATGCAGCACCCTGCCGTACAGCCCACTTTCCTTCTAACTCTTTCCAATGCTCTCTAGTGATTCTCCAGGCACTCTCTCTCACTCTCTGCCAAAATCACCAAGCTTCCTAGTTTCCTAGTGACTCTCCAGGCTCTCTCTCTCTTTCTTGCCAAAGTCACAAAACCTCTTACACAACCAAATCACAAATCTCACATGCAACGCAACTGCAACATACTCTCACATGCAGCTCCGGCGTTGTCACCTATTTTCCACGCTTACCACTACTGCCAGGAACCCTATCGACCACATATCTGTCAAATCTATCACACAGCAATGGGTCACAGGTATTTCAACCTTGCAATGACCTCTGATATCTGCCCAAGATATGCTCACGCAGCTGAAGAATCTGCCTCTGCATCTCGATCTCCAATTCCGAGAGATGGTCGCGGAACATTGTCATGATGTCTCGTTGGTTCGCACTCAAACCAATATCCTCAAGCAAAGGTAGAAGCCATTCCATGAGAACAAGCATAGTCTGTACTATCCGAAAGATATTCGTCACCTTCTCCAATCCAACAATCCACTCAATGTACCGTTCCTCCATTGCTTCACGTAATGGTCGATTGTCGCGATTGTCCATTCCTGGTATAGACTACGTGGCGATACTTTCCTTGAGCTTAAACGCTACAGTTCCAACCACACTCCAGTGATGTCTCAACTCTTGCCTTCAAAGACTTCTAGGCCAGTTGTCGGGGTCTCTATCGTCCAAACACCCCACTTGTGTCTCCAGGACCTACTCCCAACCTCAGCCTATCTTGACATTCTCAATGCTCATCTCCAGGCAAGTTGTCGGAGTCTTCACTGTCCAAACACCTCACTTGTGTCTCCAGGACTTACTCCCAACCTCAGCCTGTCGAGATGCTCTAAGCATTCCAAAACATGTCATCTCTGGCAATCACTTGACAAGTCACCTTCAACCAATGACCTCACAGCCAACATGCCAAAAGTGAAACAAAAACACACATCATCTGAATCAAGAATACTCAAGTTCTTCGATGCCCTTGACTTTACATCAGCAATGTACCAACCTAGTGATCACTTCAGAACCTTAGTACAAGCTCAACACAGATCTCGCGAAAATCCAGGAGCTCAATACAAACGATCTCAGCTTCACCTTAGATGGCATCCTTAGCACACTGCAACAAGGGTCAGCGGAGAATGGTGTGGGTAGCTCCGTAGAGCTCCGCTACCATGTAGAAAAAGCGCCTTGCACAGATCTGCGGTCAGATCCAACGCTCCTTCCAAAATTCCTACAGAACTACGCAGGCGGACGCGTACGTCAACCACGCACACCAAACACAAGCGCAGCGCGTAAGTCCCTAAACTAATTAAACTAAAGCAATGTCGTGTCAAAAGGATTGTTTCTCCCTCGACTCCCACATGCTGACGTCAAGCTCCTTCTTTTCGCTCCAGACGCAACACGATCAGTCAAAGGAAAACACAAACACAGCAAGCAAACAAACACAACAAGAAGCACAAAAGAAACGACGAGTTCCCTCTGTCGATCTGTCTTATGTCAAGTTATGTGACACAGCAGCTTCTGTTCATTAAATGAACTTCTGACACCAGTCCTTCGAGCCGATGTCTCAACTGGTAAACTCGATTCCAGGTTTCCAGTTAACAAACCTCAAGTTCTTCAAATAAAGGTTTGTTGAAACTATTCCAGCTGCTAGAAGTCTACAAAACTCAATTTTACTAGATGAATTCAAAATCATCGAAACACTTCCAAAAGTTCTCAAATCAAACTGGTTCTCATCCAAACGTGAATAACCAGCTTATTAGTCAAAAGCTGACTAACTTCTCAAGAACGAAGTGATTCACACAAGGTGTCTGTACAACCTTCTTCTGGCCACAAAACATAGTCAGAACACAAAGTTCTTTCTCCAAATCAGTCTTCCACATAGAGATAGCATCTCACAGCTTCCAATCTCAATGGAGAATAGAATGTTCTATTCGACATTGTCAATGTAGGTCAGCTAAATACAGTTGTATCGCTGAAGTCTTTCGACCACTGTAATAGCCAATCCACAATGTAGATCAAAGTCGTGTCAAAACAATGTCGTCCTCATAGGGATAACCAAAGTCACCTCAGGAACGATAAAAGGCACACCATAAGATCAAGTGTATGATCCACAGGCCACGATGACGATGATGTAGGTATTGTCCTCACAATACCGAAACATCTCATCACAAAACTCTCAGACAAATAAGATGCCCAAATATGATCATTGCCTTCACAATGTCAATGCATCTCAAGGTCCAAGTTCAAAACATAGTACAGTCGAGGTCCCTTTCTGGCCGCCATGTTTCTACTAGTTTTTTGGATCCTGTTTTGGGAGCCATGATGAAGCAGGTTTGTTGGCATTCGAGGCGCTCCAAGGCTTACCGAGGCCTGCCCGAGGCACGCATGGCAGCCTCAAGGTTGCTGCGCATGTGTTGGTCAAGCCGTGGTTTGCCGCGCCTCCTCCTTGCACCTTTCACTGCTCCGTCAGAAAAGTGAAAAAAATGCCCATATGATATACATCTTGCGCTGGCTCCCAATCCAAGAGTTTTACTTGGTTCCTGTGCGCCTTCTAGTGCAGTTTCGGTTGCAGGCGGTTGGTGGGTTGCTGCAGTAGGTTTTGTTGTTGTCTTGCAGCAAAAGCGCTCATGTGGCTCTTGGGCGTGTCCTGGTGGGTTAGTTAGTGGCTGGACATGGTGTTGGGGGTCGCATTTGGGGGTACCTTGCGGGTTGGATCTGAAGTCTCAAAGTCTTGTGATTGAAAGCTTCTCTGTCGGGAGTAGGGCGGTACTTAGTACCATGGGGGAAGGTTTTGGCGGCAGCAGGTTCAAAGTCCTTTATGGCCCTAGTTTCTAGGGTCACAAAGGAAACAACATGTGTGGAGGAATCTATTGCAGGTTCTGGCACGCGAGCTGAACCACTTGAAGCAGCAGCACAAAGCGTTGCGACAGGCATCTCAACTGTGTTGCTTTGGCTTGCAGATGCAATTTGTCACTGTTTTCTGATGTTGGCCCTCTTGAGACCATCGTGGAGAACAAGAAAGAACAGAAGTCGGCAGCAAAGCGCCGCCAGCGGTTGCTAAAAGCAGCACAACAGCCGCCAAGCTAGGATGTGCGTTTTCCCACAGCGCGGAGCGTATAGTTGATGAACTTGGCCTACTATACCCTGAAAACCGTGCAAATTTGCGGAAAAACATGGCCAGCGTATAGCGTATAGTTGGTTCAATTCGATAAAAAAACTATACTAAAAAGAATCTCTCTTAGAATGTAAGCTGACCGGCCAAAATGGATCTCACGCCACAGCGCGGAGCGTTTAGTAGGGTACTAAACCGTCTGGCCCGCAACACCAAAAGTGTGTTCTCGCCACAGCGCGGTGGGTTTAGTTGGGCTCTTTGTTTGTACGATTATTTTACAGATTCCATTTGTTTGCGTGACGGGCGCAGCACTTGAGAACCCCGTACGGCCATCTAAAAGGTTGAAGCGCGGCAGGCGCAGCGCTTGAGAACCCTGTACGGCCATCTTAAAAGTTGAAGCGCGGCAGGTGCAGCGCTTGAGAACTCCGTGCGGCCATCGTAAAGGTTAAAGCGCTGCAGGCGCAGCGCTTGAGAACCCAGTACGGCCATCTTTCCTTGCATGGCCCCCACAAGGGCCAACCACAAACTGAACCCCTGCGACCCCATTGTCAATGTTGAGGGTGTGTTGATGCTATTGCCACTAAGAAGTTCATTCCAATTTGAGGATGTGACCTGAGGCAAAATTTCTTTTTGATGGCTATCAGTTCAAAAGGTGAAACTGCAACATTTAAGCCTCCGTCCAACATTGAAGATGGGGAGCGGGGATTTAAACATACGTCAAATCCTCATCTTGGATTTGCAACTGCAAGTCTGGAGTCTGGAAGCGCAAACATCGACGATTCCCCTTTGCAGGAGGCACTCTTGGGAATGCCGATGTCGGGATTCTCCACAGGAACTGTAAATCTGAACCCCACAAGCCGCTTTTGAAGCATCTATAAATCTCCGAGCGTCACACCGGCTTTCGGTGTGTGTAGATAGTCCAATCTTCCAGTGAAGAAAAAAGGGGAGCTACAGCAATCATAGCTGAGAGTCAAAGATCGCGTTTATCTTTCGTGTTGGTGGAGGCTTCAGGTTGGGCTTGCCACTGTGATGGGCGCTGTCCTTCTGCTGCAAGAGCGCTGTTGATTTCCAACCACATTGATGAGAAAAAGTTCACTACTGCAATTTTTTCAGCTTTGTTCCATGGACGGGGCAAGCAACGAAAGATAGCTTTGTTGGGTTCCTCTGCAAATGAAGGAAATCTTTCATCTGGGCCCCAATGAAGGAGATCTACCCACAGGGCAGTGTGTGCTTGGCACCATCGGCTTCCGCCTTTCCAGCCGCGCTTCAACCTTTAAGATGGCCGTACAGGGTTCTCAAGTGCTGCGCCCGTCACGCAAAAAATTGAATCTCTAAAATAATTGTGCAAACAAAGAGCCCAACTAAACCCACCGCGCTGTGGTGAGAACACAATTTTGGTGTTGCGGGCCAGACGGTTTAGTACCCTACTAAACGCTCCGCGCTGTGGCGTGAGATCCATTTTGGCCTTTTTTTTTCCTCCGGTTTGGCCGATTCGCACTAGGCACGGTCCTTACAATTGCGTAAGCAGTGAAAAGCAGTAGTGTACAGGACTCGTGTGGTCCAAAAATCTCCGGCAAATCATCACGAGAAACAAACCAAACAACAAGAACCACAACCAAAAACGACCCGCAAATCCCCCAGCCAGATTTGCGTTTCGCCACAAAGCAAGACAGCGAAGCAACAAAGAAAGGGGCAGGGCCCAACAAGAACCAAAACAAAAAACTCTCAGATTTGCCTTGGATACAGCGACCTTAGCCACTGTATCATCCTCAAAAACATGCAAATTAATTAATTGCGGCGGTGCATGAAGTGTTGTACCTGATTGCCCAGACCGTCTTACCTGAGAACAGCAAAGGGAGTCCAATATTGTAGGCAGATTGATGTGTGGTTCGACAGAGGCCGCCTGTATGGACTATTTGTCAATAAATCAACTTCCGCATCGCTGCTGTTCACCCTGTATTGTTCAGCGTATGCCAGGCAGTCTGTTCCTGTCAGTATACACCGCCGCAAGGGACTGTAATCTATTTCCCCCCCAAAACGGGGAGGAGAGCACTGATAGCCTGCAACATGGTGTGAGCACTTGCAGAAACCGTCACGTGACTTGTACCCAAGACCCTAAGGCCGTGGGTGAAAAGGTGGCTAAAGGCCTGACCGGCTCAGTACGGCCATGACAGACAAATGATGTTTCGACCATAACATGGGCTCGTGAGCACTTCCAGTATGATACTGCAGGTAGGTATACAAAAGTCGCATTCGCATTGCTGTAAGACTTGTTCACCAAAACGATCAAAGATGAGGTGGTTCGGTGCGCCAGCACCAGATACTCAGACAGGAGTCACTAGGCGTCATCGTCCCAGCAAGTTCTGCGGAGAGGACCTGATGCACAGGAAGGCATCTATATATTCCAGACAAAGCCACTCTCCCATCGAGTGGGCCATAGGCCATAGCAATACAGAAAATCCGCACAACGAACCATGTGGGCAGGCTTTGCTGCACTCGGGCGCTCCAGACTGAACTGCAGGAAGCACAACTGGACAGCGCCAGTAGAGCTCACTGCAGTGCAGCCTAGTCCATGGCTCTACCGGGAATCTACCGCCCCTCAAGAAAACACACAGGAAACAAACAGAGAGAGAAGGGCCCATCCCAATACAGCCACAGAGGAAGCCACCAGACAAATTAAACACAAACAAACAAACAAACAAACGAATTCAAAAGGGGATCAACTCAACTAAACAAAAAAGGGGGGGACGGTGAGCAAAGGCTGTCCCACCTCGGATAAATCCTTAGTCACTACCGGATGAGATCAATGTAACCATGGTGAAAAAATGGGTGACTGTGCAGAGCTGTAACCTCGGTATCCAGGCAACAGAGGAAGCAAAAGCAACACGCGCCCAAACAACACGAAACCTGCCATCAAGGGGGAAGCAAAGAGGGGGGAGCGGCCAAAGTACAACCCAAGCAAAACTACAGGCCAACAGAGGAAACGAGGAGAGGAGCCAGGAGGCAGCAGAGGACAGAGAGAGAGAGGACACACACGCACTAGAAGGGGTACGAACGTGTCTTAGCGGAGTCCAAGAAGGGGACAAGGATCATACAATGATGAATACCTCAGTGAGGGAGCGCACAGCACCCCAACCACACAGGAAACATGGTGTAGAGGGAAAGATCCCCACACAGGGCCAAGGCCTTTGTTGCCATGAGACATCATGAGGAGGGGAAACAGTGCGCAACAAACACTCCACGCGCAGAGGCACGGCAACCAGGCCGTCGCCGGAAGCAACGATACCCAGAGGGAGGGACCAGTAAAACCTGGACCAAGGCGCCAACGAGGACCATCCGAGGGGGAGGGAGGGCTACGGCAGGCAGGGGCCAAAAAAAAACAAAACAGAATCAACAACCGAGGCACTACGCCTACTGTAGCTCTGCAAATTGCAAAAACTATGGGTAAGACGACGAATTCACGTACCTTAACTAGTGGGAAGGGTGGGAGAGGGGTAGTCTCGTCAGTATTACGTCAGGGGATAACGAAAACAGTTACATCATCATCAATGATTGTCAGGCACCGGGTGCGAGACCAAATAGTGATTAAAGTAAACTCCCACTTCCGTTGCTGATGAAACAAAAGCCAATGTTGTATGAGACAAAGCGGAGTGAAACAGAAATGAGACACGGGGGAAAGAAGAGACATGGTGGACACAAATAGGGGAAAAGTGATGAGAATAGGTGTTGGAGGGATCATGTCGTACCTCTCATGAAATGTTCCAAATGATGCTTCTTATCAGATGTGATAGTGTCGTTCCATTCATTGGTGAGTGCAAACGATACTGGGTTAGCTGCTTGCTGAGCAATAGCTCGCTGATGTAGCGCTCGAATCGCCCGTTGATGTTCATCCAGATCTTCCGGAGGAACCCTCCTGCGGCCTTTCCTGTCTGGGAAGGTTCGTTCCCGCAAGTTGGCTTGCAAGGCATGTCCCGCTACATAAACTGCAGGTTGCTGGAATAAAACACGCTCTGCAAATCTGTTGAGATGCACTGTCCATTCAGCAAACATATGGCTGTGCGACAGTTGATTCCTGGGTCGCGCTACCGTTTGATGCAGGCTCCCATTGGTATGCCACAATCGCAACAGACTGTAGTTGGAAGGCCAATCAAGTGGGCACAGTGTGGCTGTTTCTTTCCATTTTTCAGGTGTAAGCCCTTCTTGAGAAGGTATGATCACTTCCAGAGTAGTGCGAGTCGGTCCCAGTGGTTGGAGACCTCGCATCATGTATGGTTCAACGAGCCCTGATGTGTATCCATGGATGAGCTCCTGGAAGCATCCAGCCATTTGAAAGTCTTCATCCAATCCAAGACGAAACCCAGGCATGGTTTTGGCAGCAAATTTTACTGCTTGGAGCAGCTGTTTTGCTCCTTCCACTGGAGTCTCGTCACAGGAACGTTTCGGGCACGCGATGTTGATTTCTTGTGGTTTCTGCGCATTCTCAGGGGCATTCTCAAGAAGTTTGGGAGCAATTTTGCTAGCCCAGCTAGCCGGGAACCATGCCAATAGGGCAGAGGCACCACTAGTAAGGTCCACTAGCCCAGTAGTGCGTCGATGCGGCCGATCAGTGACCAAGACTTACTGGGCCACTCGGCGCTCGACTCCGGTTCCTCTCAGAGCTCTCTCGGGCCGAGCCGATGAGCTCAGACAGGATGGGCCGAAACCAGTACGTGGCATACAACAGGCATTCAGTTTCTGGAGCCACCATGGACTCAGCTGATCTCATCAACGTGCTCATCGCTTGGGCAAGTTTTTTTGCCAATCGAATTGTGAGAGCCCTTGCCGTCTGCAGGAGGACATCCTCCACACTGGCACTTTGCCCACGCAACCACAGTTCACAGGCCACACTTAGTAAGATGCGCGCAAACTTTTCTTGGATGGCAGTCAAAGACAACGTCAATCTCGCTTGTAGCCACAGCGGCGGGAGAATCCCAAGATTTTCGGGGATGCAAAACGGGTTTCCGTTAGGTTGGACATTAGTAATCAAGATTGCTAGCTGGTCAGCTGCACTCACGATTTCGTCTTCAGATGGATCCTCAGCTGCATCAGGGATAGGTGGGCACCACGCAACTGTAGGGTCCTCTGGATCACTCTCGGCATCGGTAGAGGCTGCTTCCTCATCCGAGGAAGGGTCATTCACTGTGTCTCCTGCACCCTCGGGGCTTGCAAAATTCATGGACCCTGGATCAAACTGGCGATCCAATGTGGCCAAGAGGTCCGGTTGCAACCGATGGGCATCGAAGTAGTGG